>OZ025255.1:5435988-5579733 GCA_964019135.1 Arenicola marina
GGAGGGAGTCGGTGTATGGTCACTGGGAGGGAGGGCGAGTATGGTCACTGGGAGGAGGCGTGCTATGGTCACTGGGATGGAAGGAGTGTACTGGTACTGGGAGGGAGGCGGTGTATGGTCACTGGGAGGGAGGCGGTGTATGGTCACTGGGAGGGAGGCGGTGTATGGTCACTGGGAGGGAGGCGGTGTATGGTCACTGGGAGGGAGGCGGTGTATGGTCACTGGGAGGGAGGCGTGTATGGTCACTGGGAGGGAGGCGGTGTATGGTCACTGGGAGGGAGGCGGTGTATGGTCACTGGGAGGGAGGCGGTGTATGGTCACTGGGAGGGAGGCGGTGTATGGTCACTGGGAGGGAGGCGGTGTATGGTCACTGGGAGGGAGGCGGTGTATGGTCACTGGGAGGGAGGCGGTGTATGGTCACTGGGAGGGAGGCGGTGTATGGTCACTGGGAGGGAGGCGGTGTATGGTCACTGGGAGGGAGGCGGTGTATGGTCACTGGGAGGGAGGCGGTGTATGGTCACTGGAGGGAGGCGGTGTATGGTCACTGGGAGGGAGGCGGTGTATGGTCACTGGGAGGGAGGCGGTGTATGGTCACTGGGAGGGAGGCGGTGTATGGTCACTGGGAGGGAGGCGGTGTATGGTCACTGGGAGGGAGGCGGTGTATGGTCACTGGGAGGGAGGCGGTGTATGGTCACTGGGAGGGAGGCGGTGTATGGTCACTGGGAGGGAGGCGGTGTATGGTCACTGGGAGGGAGGCGGTGTATGGTCACTGGGAGGGAGGCGGTGTATGGTCACTGGGAGGGAGGTGGTGTATGGTCACTGGGAGGGAGGCAGTGTATGGTCACTGGGAGGGAGGTGGTGTATGGTCACTGGGAGGGAGGCGGTGTATGGTCACTGGGAGGGAGGCGGTGTATGGTCACTGGGAGGGAGGCGGTGTATGGTCACTGGGAGGGAGGTGGTGTATGGTCACTGGGAGGGAGGCAGTGTATGGTCACTGGGAGGGAGGTGGTGTATGGTCACTGGGAGGGAGGCGGTGTATGGTCACTGGGAGGGAGGCGGTGTATGGTCACTGGGAGGGAGGCAGTGTATGGTCACTGGGAGGGAGGTGGTGTATGGTCACTGGGAGGGAGGCGGTGTATGGTCACTGGGAGGGAGGCGGTGTATGGTCACTCGGAGGGAGGCGGTGTATGGTCACTGGGAGGGAGGCGGTGTATGGTCACTGGGAGGGAGGCAGTGTATGGTTACTGGGAGGGAGGTGGTGTATGGTCACTGGGAGGGAGGCAGTGTATGGTCACTGGGAGGGAGGTGGTGTATGGTCACTGGGAGGGAGGCGGTGTATGGTTACTGGGAGGGAGGCAGTGTATGATTACTGGGAGGGAGGCAGTGTATGGTCACTGGGAGGGAGGCGGTGTATGGTCACTGGGAGGGAGGTGGTGTATGGTCACTGGGAGGGAGGCAGTGTATGGTCACTGGGAGGGAGGCGGTGTATGGTCACTGGGATGGAAGGAGTGTATGGTCACTGGGAGGGAGGCGGTGTATGGTCACTGGGAGGGAGGCGGTGTATGGTCACTGGGAGGGAGGCGGTGTATGGTCACTGGGAGGGAGGCGGTGTATGGTCACTGGGAGGGAGGCGGTGTATGGTCACTGGGAGGGAGGCGGTGTATGGTCACTGGGAGGGAGGCAGTGTATGGTCACTGGGAGGGAGGCGGTGTATGGTCACTGGGATGGAAGGAGTGTATGGTCACTGGGAGGGAGGCAGTGTATGGTCACTGGGAGGGAGGCGGTGTATGGTCACTGGGAGGGAGGCAGTGTATGGTCACTGGGAGGGAGGCGGTGTATGGTCACTGGGAGGGAGGTGGTGTATGGTCACTGGGAGGGAGGCGGTGTATGGTCACTGGGATGGAAGGAGTGTATGGTCACTGGGAGGGAGGCGGTGTATGGTCACTGGGAGGGAGGCGGTGTATGGTCACTGGGAGGGAGGCGGTGTATGGTCACTGGGATGGAAGGAGTGTATGGTCACTGGGAGGGAGGCGGTGTATGGTCACTGGGAGGGAGGCGGTGTATGGTCACTGGGAGGGAGGCAGTGTATGGTCACTGGGAGGGAGGCGGTGTATGGTCACTGGGATGGAAGGAGTGTATGGTCACTGGGAGGGAGGCGGTGTATGGTCACTGGGAGGGAGGCGGTGTATGGTCACTGGGAGGGAGGCAGTGTATGGTCACTGGGAGGGAGGCGGTGTATGGTCACTGGGATGGAAGGAGTGTATGGTCACTGGGAGGGAGGCAGTGTATGGTCACTGGGAGGGAGGCGGTGTATGGTCACTGGGAGGGAGGCAGTGTATGGTCACTGGGAGGGAGGCGGTGTATGGTCACTGGGAGGGAGGTGGTGTATGGTCACTGGGAGGGAGGCAGTGTATGGTCACTGGGATGGAAGGAGTGTATGGTCACTGGGAGGGAGGCAGTGTATGGTCACTGGGAGGGAGGCGGTGTATGGTCACTGGGAGGGAGGCGGTGTATGGTCACTGGGATGGAAGGAGTGTATGGTCACTGGGAGGGAGGCGGTGTATGGTCACTGGGATGGAAGGAGTGTATGGTCACTGGGAGGGAGGCGGTGTATGGTCACTGGGAGGGAGGCGGTGTATGGTCACTGGGAGGGAGGCAGTGTATGGTCACTGGGAGGGAGGCGGTGTATGGTCACTGGGAGGGAGGCGGTGTATGGTCACTGGGATGGAAGGAGTGTATGGTCACTGGGAGGGAGGCGGTGTATGGTCACTGGGAGGGAGGCGGTGTATGGTCACTGGGAGGGAGGCGGTGTATGGTCACTGGGAGGGAGGCGGTGTATGGTCACTGGGAGGGAGGCAGTGTATGGTCACTGGGAGGGAGGCGGTGTATGGTCACTGGGAGGGAGGCGGTGTATGGTCACTGGGAGGGAGGCGGTGTATGGTCACTGGGAGGGAGGCGGTGTATGGTCACTGGGAGGGAGGCGGTGTATGGTCACTGGGAGGGAGGCAGTGTATGGTCACTGGGAGGGAGGCGGTGTATGGTCACTGGGAGGGAGGCGGTGTATGGTCACTGGGAGGGAGGCGGTGTATGGTCACTGGGAGGGAGGTGGTGTATGGTCACTGGGAGGGAGGCAGTGTATGGTCACTGGGAGGGAGGCGGTGTATGGTCACTGGGAGGGAGGTGGTGTATGGTCACTGGGAGGGAGGTGGTGTATGGTCACTGGGAGGGAGGCGGTGTATGGTTACTGGGAGGGAGGCAGTGTATGATTACTGGGAGGGAGGCAGTGTATGGTCACTGGGAGGGAGGCGGTGTATGGTCACTGGGAGGGAGGTGGTGTATGGTCACTGGGAGGGAGGCAGTGTATGGTCACTGGGAGGGAGGCGGTGTATGGTAACTGGGATGGAAGGAGTGTATGGTCACTGGGAGGGAGGCGGTGTATGGTCACTGGGAGGGAGGCGGTGTATGGTCACTGGGAGGGAGGCGGTGTATGGTCACTGGGAGGGAGGCGGTGTATGGTCACTGGGAGGGAGGCGGTGTATGGTCACTGGGAGGGAGGCAGTGTATGGTCACTGGGAGGGAGGCGGTGTATGGTCACTGGGAGGGAGGCGGTGTATGGTCACTGGGAGGGAGGTGGTGTATGGTCACTGGGAGGGAGGCAGTGTATGGTCACTGGGAGGGAGGTAGTGTATGGTCACTGGGAGGGAGGCGGTGTATGGTCACTGGGAGGGAGGTGGTGTATGGTCACTGGGAGGGAGGCAGTGTATGGTCACTGGGATGGAAGGAGTGTATGGTCACTGGGAGGGAGGCAGTGTATGGTCACTGGGAGGGAAGCGGTGTATGGTCACTGGGAGGGAGGCGGTGTATGGTCACTGGGATGGAAGGAGTGTATGGTCACTGGGAGGGAGGCGGTGTATGGTCACTGGGATGGAAGGAGTGTATGGTCACTGGGAGGGAGGCGGTGTATGGTCACTGTGAGGGAGGCGGTGTATGGACACTGGGAGGGAGGCAGTGTATGGTCACTGGGAGGGAGGCGGTGTATGGTCACTGGGAGGGAGGCGGTGTATGGTCACTGGGATGGAAGGAGTGTATGGTCACTGGGAGGGAGGCGGTGTATGGTCACTGGGAGGGAGGCGGTGTATGGTCACTGGGAGGGAGGCGGTGTATGGTCACTGGGAGGGAGGCGGTGTATGGTCACTGGGAGGGAGGCAGTGTATGGTCACTGGGAGGGAGGCGGTGTATGGTCACTGGGAGGGAGGCGGTGTATGGTCACTGGGAGGGAGGCGGTGCATGGTCACTGGGAGGGAGGCGGTGTATGGTCACTGGGAGGGAGGCAGTGTATGGTCACTGGGAGGGAGGCGGTGTATGGTCACTGGGAGGGAGGCGGTGTATGGTCACTGGGAGGGAGGCGGTGTATGGTCACTGGGAGGGAGGCGGTGTATGGTCACTGGGAGGGAGGCAGTGTATGGTCACTGGGAGGGAGGTGGTGTATGGTCACTGGGAGGGAGGTGGTGTATGGTCAGTGGGAGGGAGGCGGTGTATGGTCACTGGGAGGGAGGCAGTGTATGGTCACTGGGAGGGAGGCGGTGTATGGTCACTGGGAGGGAGGCGGTGTATGGTCACTGGGAGGGAGGCGGTGTATGGTCACTGGGAGGGAGGCGGTGTATGGTCACTGGGAGGAAGGCGGTGTATGGTCACTGGGAGGGAGGCGGTGTATGGTCACTGGGAGGGAGGCAGTGTATGGTCACTGGGAGGGAGGCGGTGTATGGTCACTGGGAGGGAGGCGGTGTATGGTCACTGGGAGGGAGGTGGTGTATGGTCACTGGGAGGGAGGTGGTGTATGGTCACTGGGAGGGAGGCGGTGTATGGTCACTGGGAGGGAGGCAGTGTATGGTCACTGGGAGGGAGGCGGTGTATGGTCACTGGGAGGGAGGTGGTGTATGGTCACTGGGAGGGAGGCGGTGTATAGTCACTGGGAGGGAGGTGGTGTATGGTCACTGGGATGGAAGGAGTGTATGGTCACTGGGAGGGAGGCAGTGTATGGTCATTGGGAGGGAGGCGGTGTATGGTCACTGGGAGGGAGGCAGTGTATGGTCACTGGGAGGGAGGTGGTGTATGGTCACTGGGAGGGAGGCGGTGTATGGTCACTGGGAGGGAGGCAGTGTATGGTCACTGGGAGGGAGGCGGTGTATGGTCACTGGGAGGGAGGTGGTGTATGGTCACTGGGAGGGAGGCGGTGTATAGTCACTGGGAGGGAGGTGGTGTATGGTTACTGGGATGGAAGGAGTGTATGGTCACTGGGAGGGAGGCAGTGTATGGTCATTGGGAGGGAGGCGGTGTATGGTCACTGGGAGGGAGGCAGTGTATGGTCACTGGGAGGGAGGTGGTGTATGGTCACTGGGAGGGAGGCGGTGTATGGTCACTGGGAGGGAGGCAGTGTATGGTCACTGGGGGGGAGGTGGTGTATGGGCTGAAATGCTGGCCAGTAACATTAGCCATCAGGTCTGGGCACATCGTGTTATATGTGACCTATACTGGCATTTAGTGCTTGATCGCACGGCTCTTTCCAGGAACCGAGTCCTCATCAGCAGGTGAAACCTGTCAAGTCATAAGCTGCAGGACGCACTCTCACCCCATAGAGGGCGCCACCACATGACAGCCACGCACTCTCACCGCATAGAGGGCGCCACCACATGATTGCCATGCGCTCTTACCCCATAGAGGGCGCCACCACATGACTGCCATGCGCTCTCAGCCCATAGAGGGCGCCAACACATGAGTGTCAGGCACTCTCACCCCATAGAGGGCGCCACCACATGACTGCCATGCGCTGTCACCGCATAGAGGGCGCCACCACATGACTGTCAGGCGCACTCAGCCCATAGAGGGCGCCACCACATGACTGCCATGCGCTCTCACCCCATAGAGGGCGGCACCACGTCGCTGTCAGGCGCTCTCCATCTCATAGAGGGCGCCACCACATCACGGCCAGGCGCTCTCCATCTCATAGAGGGCGCCACCAAATCACTGCCATGAGCTCTCCATCTCATAGAGGGCGCCACTACATGCCTGCCAGGCGCTCTCCACCTCATAGAGAGCGCCACCACA
This sequence comes from Arenicola marina, assembly GCA_964019135.1. NCBI lineage: Eukaryota > Metazoa > Annelida > Polychaeta > Arenicolidae > Arenicola > Arenicola marina. The sequence continues at coordinate 5,442,094 of OZ025255.1, forward strand.
TGATTGCCAGGCATTCTCCACCCCATAGAGGGCGCCACCACATGACTGCCAGGCGCACTCACCCCATAGAGGGCGCCACCACATGAATGGTAGGAACTCTCCACCCCTTAGAGGGCACCACCACATGACAGCCACGCAATCTCCACCCCATAGAGGGCGCCACCACATGACTGCCAGGCACTCTCACCCAATAGAGGGCGCCACCACATGACTGCCAGGCGCTCTCACCCAATAGAGGGCGCCACCACATGACTGCCAGGCGCTCTCACCCAATAGAGGGCGCCACCACATGACAGCCACGCGCTCTCCACCTCATAGAGGGCGCCACCACATGACGGCCAGGCGCACTCACCCCATAGAGGGCGCCAACACATGACTGCCAGGCACTCTCCACCCCATAGAGGGCGCCACAACATGACAGCCACACGCTCTCCACCTCATAGAGGGCGCCACGACAGGACTACTACGCGCATTTAGCGCGAGGTCTATTTGATACCAGGCGACTCCCCTCTCCCAGTCACTGGCCGTTAGACCACGTGACCGGCCGGCCGCTCACTCATGTCATAACGCGCTCGTCGAGGACAACTGGGGGGACAGCCCTGACAACAGACACATAGGGTGAGTTCGGATATGCGATCGGAGTAATCGGCGCGGAGATTTGGAGCATGCGGACTCACTCTTTTCGCTAATAGGCGGATCAATATTAACCGAACGCAACATCCGCGGTCCGCGTGAATGTTGCACTTGCTGGACTGCACAAATTTTGAGATCGCTAAATAGCGCCATAAAATAAATCAACGGATACGTACTGTGTTCATTGTCTTATTCTCGTTGTTATAATATTATTTACAGATTTTTTGCAGGTCGCAACACTACTATATATATATTAAATGTATTGTGCGGCCTGGACGCCATGTTGGAAATCCTCGTGATCCTCCTCTGGGTGGGGAGTAAGGTCTGGGAGTAAAATGTACCACGTGACCGCCCTATCGGACCACAATCTCCGCGTTCGGTTATACACTCCGCGGAGTCCGACTACTCAGCTTGCATACCCGAGGGGAACAGCGCATACACATAGAGGAACAGCCCTGACAGCAGACACATAGGGGAACAGCCCTGACAACAGACACATAGGGGAACAGCCCTGACAACAGACACATAGGGGAACAGCCCTGACAACAGACACATGGGGGAACAGCCCTGACAACAGACACATAGGGGAACAGCCCTGACAACAGACACATAGGGGAACAGCCCTGACAACAGACACATAGGGGAACAGCCCTGACAATAGACAGAGGGGAACAGTCCCGACAACAGACACATAGGGAAACAGCCCTGACAACAAACAAGTACCCATGTGAATGGTCACCTATTTGAATGTGTAACTGCGGGAAACTTCGGAAACAAGAAATGATATATTAAACAAAAAACAGACACAATGGGAAGAAGCTGTGGCGACGGATGGCTTGGAGAGTAGCCATGACAACCGACACGTGGGGCGCCGATGTACTGACCTGAGGATCATTGCTGTCGACCACCGCTTGCCAGACGTCCAATTACACAGCTCGTGTCTGTCGAAGGCGCGTCTGCCTGCAGCCAATCACAAGGGGCCGGCCATTAGAACAACAGTATCAGGCTCAGCCATGCAAGAGCAATGCAGGATTCACTTTTTTTTATCTACGGCAAACCTATTTGAATAGTGTATTGAACATTGTATATATGTACCATGGGCGTTGTGCTCAAACTACTGAATAAACATTTACCATTACCAGACCATCTACCGCAAACTGTGTTCATGGGTACCTATACATATATATATGATTTCAAGTTTATTACTGAAATACTTCTGTCAGTATACTGCTGTCTGGGTTGTAAAGTTTATTTGTGTGTATCCTTGTGTATATCTGGTTTGCCATATATACCCATGTAAGATACAAAAGCCATTGGAGCAACCAACAGATAACTGGGAAGTAATAAGGTCCATGGTTGCTTTACAAAAAAAATCTAGCACACGCTACGCGATCCATTGCACGGGCCGAGCCCAGAGCAGATTGAGGCCTACTTCACGTACATAGTTTAGCCGACTACGGAGCTTAGTCGACTAAAGTAACCATGGAAATGATGGGCGATTTTAGCCGACCAAGTCCCATGGCCGGCTAAACTATGTACATGAAATAGGCCCCAGAGCTGACGGGCCAGCTACTGACCCAGACAGAGGACCTCCGAGTTGACGGTGCAGTTAGCGAGGTAGCGCTCCCTGGGGGAGGACACCACCTTGCACTGTGTGTTGGCGGTGCAGCGCTGCTGCCAGCGTGGCGTCTGGTAGCAGTACTGACATACCAGCCACCGGGTGAACGTCTCTGGGCCCTGGCGGAAGACAACACAACAATGGATATCACTGGCATAAGACAACACAACACCCTTATGGCATAAGATAACACAACAGTTTCTGCCAGATGACAACACAACACACAATATTCCTCGCAAAGGACACTTACAACTCTGGCAGGCAACAGTACTTAATTGCCCGATAAACACAAGCTTGGGTCCGGTTACCTTCATGACATGCATCATTTAAAGGAACGTAATTACGAGTTGAAAAATGGACCAACTCTATGTATGCCACGCGTTAAGAGAACAGCTCACGGCCAAGAATCAGTGAAGCATCAAGGCAGCAAGTTATGGAATATGCTCAACAAAGAAACAAAGTTAATGAAATCTGCTAAGGAATTTCAAAACAGTGCTGTCAACCTCGGATGTGTTCATGTGTCGCTGTAATTCGTGCACATTGTGCAACATAGCTAACCAGTAAGGTTTGAATAGATGATAGAATACTTGATATATTTTCATTATCATATGTACATTTATGCAGTCATACCCAAAGACTCCATGGAATGTTGAGACTAACTTAACAATCAAACAACAAACAATAAACTAAGTAAGGACTGAAACATACATATGATTTAGCACCATTACTTTCATTGCATACAAGTTATTGACATGATCATTTAATACTAATTTGCACACATGTATTCAAGACAAACTTGTACTTACAGTGCAGTGGATGTGTGGTTTAGGCCGGCAGGTGACAGATATATTACTGCCATATGTACAGTTGGTTTTGCTGCTTAAGTCACAGTCAATACACTCTCCTCCCAGCTTGCTACATTCCAGATTGCTGGGACATTGTCCCACATAGTCTGGCAGCCGTGTGCTATCTGGGTCCACCTGAGAGAGGGTGGTAGTCTCGCTGGGTGCATGAGGCTGTGAGTCGGAGACGCCTGGTGTGGTGGGTTTCGTGGTGTAGGGCGGACCTTCATAGTCCCCTGAGTGCATGCCAAGGTCAGAGGCACTGGAAGCTGTATCACTCCTTACCAGGCCAACTGCAAGCAGTCATACCAAAACTGGATAATACAAGTTTCTCTGATCTTATTAAACTTACATTAGGTAGTATTGTGAAGTTCTTTCACAAGAGATAAACCATGGTGGCCCAGAATACATCACATTTAAAACATAGAATATATGTACTTCCAATTAGATTACACATAATATATTTCATTCAGTGAGATTGTCTAGGGGAGAAGCATGGCTATGTTGGCACTTGTCCAGTTGTCATCCAGTTTAACCGTATGCCCAGTAGCGTAGTGGTGATAGATATGTCACTGACATTGTGAATGCGGTCCATGTTTGCCATGGCCTGCAATCGACTAGGCCATCTGGGGAGGGTAGTGGCTGAGTGGAGGGACCAGGGATTAAGGCACAGACCGTGTACTGTTATTTTGACGGTGTGAAGCAGAAGACCTGACAAGTCAACATCAAGGCACAGATCATATAGGAGATTGTATAGTTATTCTTAATTGTATCGCATAATTAACGCCTCACCCATCTTGGAAAGCTAAATCGATACATCTTATCTTAATCTTAATCCCTCAGTTTCCGACTCCACCCCACAAGCAATGGATCAACCAAGCCCCCACACCAAACAGCCCCTAAACACCCACACCTGCCACCCACCACCACTATCCCCCTGCAACCAAATGAATCAGCAGCCAGGGTGATTGGTGGCTATGGCGCATGTATACCATGAATATGACGGTACTTGTGTGATGTGGCCACACTTTTACCTGGCCGCCATTTAAATTAACTATGTTGCAATTGAAAGGTAGTGCATTGTGTAATCATGCTAATTGTGTACTGTTATTCTTGGGCATGAAGTGGAAGACCTGACATATGGACATCAAGGCACTCTGGGCACTTGACGGGATTATGACATCTTTTACTGGTTGAAATCACGTTAAGCTGTTGGTCAACCACATTTCAATATTGATTGATGACCGAATAATGACTGAGGTCACATCAACAAACTAGTTCAGTTCATGACAAGATTATGACATCCTATTCTGGCTGAAATCTCGTCAAATTATTGACCACCCTCAATTGAAAGTGATATTTTTGACCAAAAAGTGATGAATATTACTCCACCAACTGGTTGAACTCATGACTATGTTATGACATCATATTCTGGTTGAAATCTTGTCTAGTTTGTAATCTATTTCATTTTAGTGTCAATTGACAACTGATGAATGACGTACATATCTTATATTAACAAAATGATTGAGTTCATGAGATTATGACATCATATTCTAGTTGAAATAATCTTACCAATTTATAGACCAACTACATTTCAATGTCACATTGATGACCGAACAGTGATGAATATTACATTTACGAACTGGTTAAATTCATTAGATCTTCCTGACTTCCGAAATACTCATCTTCACAACTTCGACTGATCATATCATATCTTTAGGCAATTAAGTAATTACCTTTTTTTTCAATGTCGAAAGATAATAGCGAGCGTAGCGAGCTCTTTAGATAACACACACGTAAAAAACTGACAAAATCTGTATCTCAATCCCATACTGTAAAGCGCGAAAAAAAATCAACGGGAAGTCGACCCCCAGTGGTGTGACATGCGCATGCGTTTAAATGCATTCTGGGAAATTTCTTTTTTTTTTTTGTCAAAAACTTATATGCAGCTCAAACCCCCACATTAACAAACGAATGTACATAATTGGTAGATAATTTACATACAAAAACATAATTCCAACTGATGAAACGCTGATCATAGCGACAACATGCATGTTTCCTCCTCTCTCCTGACAGAGGGCGCTCAACACGCGCGCGCGATGCATTCGCTTGGTGGCAGCACAAGTCGAACGCGCAGACGACAGTTTGAGATTTGTCAGCAGTTTAACAGGCTTCGTTGATGTTACAACATTTTCACGTCTAGGTTAGCTTTTGTCAATTTATATCAAGGTTGGTGATACATTAAAGTGCTAAGGTAACTTATTTGTGTAATATTTAGATCTAGCCTAAGAGTTAGATCTATTTGACAGTTCATCAGGCGCCAGTGTAGGATCCATAGAACAGTTTTGACCCTGACCAGGGGACCATTTGGCTCTTTTAGCTAATGTTTACTGAGCCTTTCAGTAACATGGACTTCTAATTGACTAATATAGATCTAGCTGGAAGTTAAGTTAATGTAACTTCCCTAGATCTAGTTTAAGTTGGATCTAAGCTTTAAACAATTTGAGACAAAAATTGCTTCGTTAACGCGTTACATGTTCTAGATCTAAGCTTAGGCCTAGATCCAGATCTAGATCCGTTAGGTCTACAATCTAGTTCAGCTTTTGTAAATATAGATCAAGGTTGGTGATCCAAAAGGTGCTAGATCTAACGTCACATTTAGGCTATAATCATATGACTTTCACCACTTATTTGTGTCACATTTAATTAACTGGGTTATTTGACAGTTCATCAGGCATCCGTGCAGGATCCGTCAAGAAATTTGTACTGGTTCCTGGACAAGCTAAGGGAACCATTTGATTGGGACAACCGTCTTTTAGCCTTTCATTAAAATAGACTTCTAATGCAGATCTAGCTGGAAATTAATGTAAGACTTACTAAGCTTAAAGTTACATGTGGAGCTGGCCGTTGCAACGGCTGTACCAAAATAAACATAAACAGGAAATGTTACCTTTGACCACAAGCAGTGTCAACGGCCACCGCCAAAGAAAAAGTGGCGCTCCGGACGCTTCTATTGTCTCATATAATTTAGCGCTTGGGCCCCCTGTCGGAGGCACCGGTAAACGACTTGCTTACACACGTTTATGACGTTTCAAATCAGCACAAGTTTTCATTTTTGTGGCGGACATTTCATGAATTTGAAATGTTTTGCTCATTGGCAGATAATTGGTGAGCGATATGGTAGGTGTTTATTGTCTGTTATGAACCTTAAGGCCTTAGGTTTGTGTTCTTATACGCAAATTTGGCATTCAAAAACAGCGAAACAACTCCACATGCAACTTTAAATTGGATCAAAGCTTTAATAAAAATTGAGGCAAAAATTGCTGTTGTTTGGCGGATTTTTAACAAGTTTTTTAATTAAGCTTAGTCTACATCTAGTGATAAGTTAGATCTATTAAGATCTTCGAACATCTATCCATTGGCATTCTTTAATATAAGCTTACTTTAAAAAGTAACCTTACTCTAATTATCGAATCAAAGCAACATCTGTGTTCATTCAAACGGGTTGTTTAAAAGTTCATTAGGCGTCCGTGTAGGATCCGTCAAATAACTAACTTCTAATATAGATTAGCTAGAAGGTAATATACAAAGCTGGATCCAAGCTTTAAACAATTTGGCGCAAAAATAGCTTTTTTTTGGTTTATAACAAACCCTTCAGTTAAGATTAGCCTACATCTAGAGATAAGTTATCAAAATCTTCGAACATCTATCCATTAGCATTCTTCATTATATTTAAAAAGTAGTAAGTTCTTACAGTAGTCCAATTATCAAATCAAAACAAGTTGTGCTCCCCTTGTTTAGCACATCTACTTCAAAACTAAAAGCTTCTATCACAGCTGCGTGTCATTTGGGATCTCTGTCTATCGTAGACTACTTCTTGCTGGTTTTGCTGCGTTGAATGAGGGCAGACCACCCTTACTTAAAAAAATATTCACAGTACTTTGCTTCACACTGGGTAACCGTAACACAACCCAGTCAACCAGTCGTCCAGTTTCAATTTCTAGAGATCTTGAGCATAATTACTCATGCTCATTACATGAGCTGAGTCGTGAAGTTACAAATCCAAATCAGGGAGCAGAAAGGCAGGAACATAACTATTGCCGGCCACATCTATCTGACCATGGCACTCCACCTACACCATGCAATGATCCCTCCCCATAAAACACGGCACTTTTAAACTTTGAGAACAAACATTTTCGGTCAGTCAATGTACCAGGGGATGGAAATTGATTTCATTGCCTCAGCCTATTTTTATATGGCAATTTCTCTCGAACAAAACTTTACAGATCACAAATAAAGCAACCTAAATAAGGTAATAGGAACCTAAATCATGACAGATTCGATCGGTCAGGGGCAGGTCACAGAAACAGTTTAGCCCAGTTATCATCAGTGGGGGTCCAAAAAAGTGCTTCACAACAAAGTCAAAGTCTACGCTCGCCTTCTAGGTTTTACCTACAACATATTAGCTTTAAGACTTTAAGTCATCTTAATATCTTATCTTCAAATCATCTCTTTGGTTTTCTTGAAAGTTAAGCTACTTAACACCTAACACCATCTCGACCGGTAACCACCGCGATCAAATATTAAACTGCTTAATTGGAACCACTCAGCGACTGTCAAGAAATTGGAAAGGCTTTAGTGTAGGCGATAATACAAGGCATTCGGATAATACATGCCATTTCGCAATTATTACTATTATAATATGAGAGAAAATCACAGTACGACTTGTGATGCATAAAACGTGATCCATGTTTATATACCTATCAGTAGCAATATGCAGCTGACATGTAAGAAAAGAACCACAAGGCGTCCCCGATCAAAAATCATCTCCATATCATCCTTATTGTTCTACTCCACAGTAAATGGCTCACACTCTCAACCCTCATTTAGCTGGTACCACGTTTCACAAACCCAGCCGTGGCGGCTTCTCGTCGTTCTTCATTCAGATCGACATGCATCGTTTTCAGGAGTTTCTCAAAATCCGACAGCGACACCTTTATTCGAAGACTCGACATGTCAGGATTTGCATGTCAGTAACGTTAGACATTAGATTTGGAAAAAAATTGACACTGAACCCCCCGGTCTATCCAAGTCTATGCCCACCCGACCGCCGTCGACCACCCAATCGTCGAGGCGCAGATTAACAGTATACCAGCGGATAAATCCCACCCCCTTTTGGGACCCCTATACATATACTCTACACTGTTGAAGTTGCCGTCAATTTATAATTTCTATCTAAGCTGAAAAAGGTTATGAAGGAACATACGGTGGACCAATGTAAACTGACCTCGCTATCAAGATCAATTAGAAGCTAGCATTAAGTTTCTTGGTATAATATTGAAGTTTGAAATACAATTACAAGACGTGTAGATTGTAATTTGTACGCCCACGTATCTAAGAGAGAATAATCGTTTATTTCGACCAGGAAAACAACAAAAATACAACACAACATACAGCAAAAACGAACAAAATACAATCCCTGGCCGAGGAGACCACCATTATGACATAGTCGCTGGCATGGTGGCCACCTCAAAAGAAAGCGAAAAGACAAAAAAAAAAAAAAAAAAAAAAGCGGAGAACAATACTTTAATAAGGACAAATTGGGTAAACAATTATCGATAGACACCGTTAGAATTCAAAAGAACATATGATATAAAAATAATAATTTGGGGGATTAGATAGAACGCAATATCTCTATAATTCTTTGCGGCAGACATAACAATTAACTTTAAAACAGTCAACACAGTACCTGTCAATAAGTCTATTTTTCATATATGTAGAGTATCCCGCTATTGAATGGGTAAATATCTTCGTTAAAATTTTTTCTGTTCGGTTTATTAAATGAGTCAAGCGATAGCGGATGCAATGTTCTGCAAATTTGTGCCTGGTTCTGGGTATAATTATATTGTGCTTACATCTGGTGTTATACTCATGTTGGTCATGCAGCAGCCTATAATAAAACTTCAATGCCTGTAACTTATGAATGTCGACTATTTTAAGAAGATTCAAACGCTTAAATAATGGCTCAGTGTGCGCAATATAGTGACTCTTTGTGATGATGCGAATAGCTTTTTTCTGAATTTTGTTCAACCGGTCACTTTTGTATCCCCAGGCTAATATGCAGTAGTGCAAGTGAGGTAAAATGCGCGAGTTATAAATGGTTAACAGAATATGTTGAGGAAGGGTATATTTTAGATGCTGCATGACTCCAACTACCTTAGATATTTTAAAAGCAATTTTATCACAGTGACTGGACCATTTCAGATGTTTCTGTAGGGTCAAGCCGAGAAAATCAAAGTCGTCAACGCATTCCAGCTTAGTATTTTCAATATAAAATTCCGGTATCGTTACCCGCTTTTGTGGCATATAAAATAACATAAATTTGGTCTTTTTAATGTTGAGAGATAGTTGGTTAAGTTTAAGCCAATTGCTTACTAGAGACAGTTCGTGGTTTAACACTTCACTACTTTGGCGTACATTACTTTTTGGCGCTAATGTACTTAGTGTGCTAGAAATGGTTGTATCGTCAGCGTAAATAATTGCACTAAATATTGAACTCGCTCTTGATATGTCGTTTATATATATTATAAATAGAAGAGGGCCAAGTATTGATCCCTGCGGTACTCCTCGGGAGATCAGAACTTCTTGTGATTGAACATTGTCTATGCTTACGTACTGTTTGCGATTTTCCGGAAACCATACTGACCCCTATTAAACAGGGTTTCGTGATCAAAGTGTCCATATATCTGATTATAGATTACTTTTTCAAAAACGTTAGATATGCTGGCAAAATTGAAATTGGCCTATAGTTATCTATATTAGATATTACCCCCTTCTTAAAAACCGGCACTACTTTTGCAAGTTTTAATTTATCCGGAAATATACCAGTAGAAATTGATTGGTTAATGATGTGGGCAATTGGCTTGCTTAAATCTACTTTTAATAGTTTCAGCATTTTCATTGACATGTCATCATGCCCAGAACTAGCCTTAGGTTTCAGCTCATCAATTATTTTATTAGTGACATTAGGGTCAATTAAAGTAAACACCAGTTTGTTTTTACAGGGATCGCCTAAATAGCTAGTATAAAAGAGCTAGTCTAAAGATCACACATGTTTAAGTAATCTATCCACATTTATACACATTTATACAAAAAACGGCATAACATGCAGCCAAATGTAATAGAATTTATAATCTAAAAAACTCATCATAAATCTTTTCAAATGCAGTACGTGGTAAATGCGGCAGAAGTAGGATATCTGTTCAATTAGCTTGAGGAATTAAAACTCGAAATCGTTTAGAAGATCCATTGTCAAAATCAATGTTAGCACGCCGCTGTCGGACCCCTGTAAAAATTCGACTGGCACACAATATAGAAACGCTGATGAGGTCTTTCTAATAGTTTGCGTCCTTGACCAATCAAGTTCACGTCAATATAGCCTACCGTATGGCGCTACGGTACGCACCCATGCAGGGATCTAACTTGCGATCAGTTTATCTGTAGGGCAGAATAATTAAGCCTGCTTACCAACTAGGGGTCTGGAAGGGGCTGTCCAGTGTCGATTTTTCGAAATTTTCAATGTCGATGATGCCGATTTTCACGATGTTCCGTGTCGCTTTTTGGCTAAATTTAGTGTCGTTTTTTTTCAAAAATCTGTGTCGATGTCGCTTAATTTTTCAGATCCTCAGTGTCGGAACTTGGGGGTTAATGTCAAATAACGATTTTTTAAATATGCCTGTGCCCGCAATCTTTGGGAATGAAAACTGTTGGCAGACGGCGCACAGACCCAAAGGTGCGGGCCCCAAAGCGGTCATGACGATCCGTGGACACATCACCCGGGAACTAGCGTAATAGCCATTTTAAAGTCAAACCGCAGCATGAGAGCCAAAAATTGTTTTCTCTTATTTTGTTTCTCTTGTATATGGTAAGAAACAGAATATTTATGGACAAAACAAATCAATATTTAGCTTATTAGGTGCGTGATTAATCATTGATTAATTTGTTGAAATTGACCGTCATTTTTGGCCAATAAGATATCACCTTTAACAGCAACAGCTGATCATCACAACAGTGAAGAAAACAGAAGAAACGTCAAAATTCCTTCATCAAGAATTGATGTCAATCAGCGTATACTTGTGCTGTACTTTTGTTCCATTTAGAAAAGGTTTGATTATAACAAGGTTGAAAAGTATTGGGGCTGAAGAATGAGCCCCAAAGTAATCAAATAAGATGACTTTTAATCTTGATTTCTAAGGGTAGATCTACGGCCTATGCTATAGTAAGCCTACCTCATGCCCCTCGCCTCCTTCCGCATCCGGGCACCTGCGCCTTGGCCCTGTAACATGTCCCACCAGACCGGAGGGCCATGGAGCGTTGAGCTTGGCCTGTCGTCCGGGTGGTGACTAAAGATTTTGGGATTCTACAAAAATCTGATGAAGACGCCACTTATATCACATTTTTATGTAAAAAAATATCACATGTTCCAGGGTTTCACAAAAACTGTTGGTTCTATACTCTCACGGACAATCGTAGCACAATCATTTCTTTGGTCGGTAGTGTATTTTCTTGTAATCCAGGTGATTTGTATCCTCTCTCGCTTCGTTTTCAATGCTCTACCGCTTGCCGGAAATAAATAAACTTAGCGTGAGCACTCGCTACCAGGTGGTGTTTGTTGACATCTGGCGAATGGCAAAGCATTGAAAATGAAGCGAGAGGTGACACTACCGACCAAAGAAATGACTGTCCGACAAAAGTCATAAAAGCTTCAGGAATCTAATGGAGTAACTTGAAAGGGTGCATATTTATTCTGTTAAGACCTTCAGCTTGAGCCACCGGGCCGTGATTTCTATTTTTTAGCCTGGTGAGCGGCATGGCTCTCACCCTTGCTCCATTTTTTCGGGCGTGGTTAGAGAGGCATGTACCAGGTCTAGTTCACCCCTACCTCCCCAGGATCTGCCGAGGCTAAAATTATTTAATGTTAAAAGAATGTTTTTAGAAGGTTACATTATAGCGGCCCATAAAAGAATAACTTTTAAGTAATGTTAGCAGAATATTATAGGTATTAGCTGGATAGTACCATGTGGTATTAGTGTTATAAATATTTTTAGATTTTTAGCATTGCATTTTATATACTGATAGCAACTAAAGAAAAATTATATTTGTTAATAAGTACTATATCGTAACTTCTTTTGTCTCATTATAGTTGGTAAGTATGTATACACCATTTAAATAACTATTGTTGTATTATGTGAGTGCATGAAGGAAATATAATATAATATATCCATAACATTACTCTCTTACATTGCAGACGTGTAAATAATCATGGGAGATAGCTCTGTAGCCCCCAAGACAACTGTAGTTGTTACAGGTATGTTCAGTGTCATTGGCAAGATATGAACATCAATGTGTCCCTATGTTATCAATATTTAATACTCACACATAGGCCATATGTGAATTAATGAAAAGAATTTAATTTCTATCCTGTGCTATGATAAATTATGTGATATACCTACCAATAGTTTGATCTTTTATTTAGGAATGCACAGGACTTTATCAAGTGTGAAATAAATCAACTGACTGACATCTGTGCAGCTGTATATCTATACTATTACACTAGCCATTCAGTTACAGACTGATGTGTTTTATTTGCAGGTTTTGGTCCTTTTGGAAACCATATAGTTAATGCGAGCTGGGAGGCTGTCAAAGAAATGTCTAAAACTGGCATATCAGACGATGTGGACTTACAGGTTGTTAAGATGCCTGTGGAGTATGAGACTGTGAAGCAGAAAGTGCCACTACTTTGGAAGGAGCATAAACCAAAGGTGTGTTCTTTGAGACTATTCTGAGTTGTTAATCATACAACATATTTTGCTTTGTGGTGAGAAACAGAATCAATCTAGAAGCTTACATGTATGTGACACAATCTGTTTGATAGTTCAAAGAGTAATTTGTAATGCACCTTGTGAGGTGTCGACTAGAGGGCGCATATACTGTATGTATATATAACGTTAAGAAAAGCAATTACATTTTAAAAAATGGGCTAACTATATGTCTGCCACGCGACAACAGCTTATGGCCATAATTTAGTGAAGTATCAAGGTAACGTTTACATACTGACGTTAAATAAAACTTTATCTTAACTTATCTTAGTGCACATATAGTGCACACCTATAGAGGGCGCATATAGCGCTCACCTATAGAGGGCGCATATGGTGCACACCTATAGAGGGCGCATATAGCGCTCACCTATAGAGGGCGCATATAGTGCTCACCTATACAGGGCGCATATAGCCCACACCTATAGAGGGCGCATATAGCCCACACCTATAGAGGGCGCATATAGTGCTCACCTATAGAGGGCGCATATAGCGCACACCTATAGAGTGCGCATATAGTGCACACCTATAGAGTGGGCATATAGTGCACACCTATAGAGTGCGCATATAGTGCACACCTATAGAGTGGGCATATAGTGCACACCTATAGAGGGCGCATATAGCGCTGACCTATACAGGGCGCATATAGCCCACACCTATAGAGGGCGCATATAGTGCACACCTATAGAGGGCGCATATAACGCTCACCTATAGAGGGCGCATATAGTGCTCACCTATACAGGGCGCATATAGCCCACACCTATAGAGGGCGCATATAGTGCACACCTATAGAGGGCGCATATAGCGCTGACCTATAGAGGGCGCATATAGCCCACACCTATAGCGGGCGCATATAGTGCACACCTATAGAGGGCGCATATAGTGCTCACCTATAGAGGGCGCATATAGCGCACACCTATAGAGTGCGCATATAGTGCTCACCTATAGAGGGTGCATATAGCGCACACCTATAGAGTGCGCATATAGCGCACACCTATAGAGTGCGCATATAGCGCACACCTATAGAGTGGGCATATAGTGCACACCTATAGAGGGCGCTCCTTACCGGCCACTTATAGAGTTGTTACGGCCTCTGTACTGATGTCACTATGTCGCCCTCGCCCCGCCTTATAGAGTTGTTACGGCCTCTGTACTGATGTCACTATGTCGCCCTCGCCCCGCCAGCTGATGGTGCACGTAGGCGTCTCGGGCATCGCGAAGGAGCTGACGCTGGAGCAGCAGGCCCACAACGACGGCTACGACAAGCTGGACATCAACGGCCGGATCCCAGTGTCCAAGTGCTGCGTCAGCGGCGCCGGTAGCTGCCTGGTGTCCTGCCTCGACATGGAGGCCGTCTGCCGGGAGGTGAACCAAGCCAAGTGCGGCGTGCACGCGGTCGTGTCGCAGGACCCGGGGCGGTCAGTGGCCATTTTACCAGCTCATGTCCAACTGAAACCCCCCCCCCCTCACCCCCTCTGCTACACTTTATATAGCGTCAAAAGTGACAGGAACAAAGGGCAAATGATGGTTGGTTAGTTGTATATCTGGGACGCTTTTTGGTCATATCGCGTCAATGGGAGAAGGAAGGGAGAGTTTTGTCCCCGAGGGTAACCCTCTACTCTTTGCGAAGAAGGACATGAGATCTTTATCCTGCGACCATACAGACAAGGCCACAGCGGGGCGCGAACCACCGATCCACGTGCCGTTAGGCTCTCAGGTGGCCAGAGCACTCAAGGCGAGCGCTCTAACCAACTGAGTTATCGAGGCCGCCCCCGGGGCGGTCAGTAGCCATGATGCCAGCTCCTGTCAAACTGTGACTCCCTCTCGGCTCTCATCTGGACATGTATATATCGCCAACGATACGAAGCTAACGACTTGTCCGTTATAACCATCAGACGTAAAAACTATATTAATGTGTAATATACAGCTAGCAATGCTTAATTTGCATCAAGAGGACACATCTGAGATGATACAGGCTTTACAGTTGATACCTGAATTCCAAATATTATGGTGTTTCTTATTTTGTATTTATTAGTTCACTTCCATAATAATGCAAATGTTGCATTAAACGTAAATCAAAGTATAAAGTTGAGATCTTGACAATAAAACAGTGACATATTCATCTGTAAATGTTATCTATGGAAATGTTTATATAATATAAGTGCTTCTTTGTCCAATGGCTCATTAACAATGCAGGCTGAATGGGTTGTTTGTCGTGGGCAGGTACCTCTGTGATTTCATCTACTTCACGTCGCTGAGCGTGAACCACACGTGCACGGCCTTCATCCACGTGCCTCCGCTGAACAAGCCCTACACCGGCCAGCAGCTCGCCCACTCCATCAGACTCGCCATCCTCGCCATGCTGAAACAACTACAATGAGGCCCTGGGCCGCTCAGCTGTCCCCGTTAACCAAGGTTACCGCTTGCCAATGCTGCTGTTGCCCTGAGTAAGGTCTTGGTGAGAGTCCTCAGTGGCAGGTGCGGAAGCTGGCTGGTCTAAGAGATTGGTATTATTAACGATCTATGACTTAAGGATGTCAGGGCCAATCTGTCTTCACCATCTGGCGGAGGATGGTAAAGTATCGCTAGTTTACTGTCCGGTCGTTCTTGACTCGTCGTCGACTTATCCTTGGGATATTTTATTGGCCCTATAGCTGACAAGTAGTGAGTTGTGCCTGCGTTATCAAACCAATCAATGCTTCTTTTAGTTCACAAAGCGTGTATTTTTTTATGTTATTCAAGGGCCAGGTAGTAAGAATACTTCAGCTTGCACATCACCGTAGCACTTTTCTACCCGCATGTTGTATTCGCCTCCATAAGGTTCGCACATCAACGAATAAGACTGATCAGCTTGATGCTGTGGTCTGCCTTCACATCGCGTTGCAATATCGAAGGGTGGTAACACCCCTGATTGAATCTGTGGATCTCGGTATAAAAGTTATATAAAAGAGTATATCATCATTGGTGAAACGGATATATTTGTAGTTGCACGATATAGTCAATCATCGCTTGGATTCACTGAGTAGAATTATCGCTTGTGTCTTCCCAATGACGCAATGTTTCTGTAAGACCCCCTCTCACGCAAACACACACAAGGTTCACCCCGGGTGGAGTGATCACTGGGGATCCACAGGGTCCGCGAGGCACTCACGTAGCATAGATATCATACACCGGTCAGTGCTGGAGACATACACATAATCACCAGGCCAGCTTTGTATTGGGTGTCGATAATAAGCCAAATCGTGCCATCAACCTCTGTTCAGCCAGTAGCCAAAGATATTCAGACACGTTCAACTCACACAGAACGAAACGAATTTCCCAGGAATGGACCAAGAAATGTCGGTGATTGTGTAACATTTCTTGGTTTAAGTATTCTCCGAGTTACTCTGGGATTCCTTCAGGGTAGTGCAACCTTCGTGTGGACGAAGGTCGTCTTGTTAAATTGTGTCACCTTGTTACTGAATATAACCACATAGTTTGTTATGAAACGTTCTGGCTATTATGTGTGAAACGTCAGGGTTGCTTTAAGCCTCCGTGGACACTTCATGAAAGGCATGAACTTCCGTGCTTCGTCGTGGGATTTTAAAACTGTTACTTCTGGTTGATATATTTTAATGGCCGCGTCACGGCCTAGTTGAGTGCTAGTTGTGGACTGCTGCATTCTGCCCACACAGCGGGCCCAGTCCACATCTAGGGCTATATAGAGATGTGCAATGTAGTCTTCTCAAATCTTTACAGCTGCTTTTAGACTAAGGATAGTGTATTATATCCTCCCACCCCCCTCCTTGTTTTTATGGGTGTCCCCCCACCCCCCCCGAGCCTCTCACGTGCCACATTGTACACTGGATGTGAATTGTTGTGTATGACGTCATCGTCAGTGGCTTGAAGGACGATCAGTTCCTCAGTCTGCATATTATACATGTCATTTATATGTCTCATTTCCATTGTGTTTGTCAATGCCGGTAAGACCCTGTGCTGTTGCCTTGGCTGAAGGCTGTAGGTGATCACTTTCCGCAATCATTATGGACGTCATAGCGTTTCTGGAATCCAGCCGCTGACGCCATCTGTACGTATGTGACGTTGAATATGAGTAACAGTGGAGTTAATATTGGGCTTTATGGTTGTTACTCCCTCCCTCCGTCCCCGGTCGCTCGTAGATACGCCGGAGACTTGCTTTCTCGTGAGGGGTAAAGAGTGGTGCTTTATAATATTAAATAAAAAACCCTTATTTTTGCTGCACTTTGTAGAGAACTTTGTAAAAACTGTTACCGTTCGACATGCCCGAATCTGTTCAGTACGCTACGTTCCCGTAGACATATATGTAGAAACGTTCAGTGAGTTGCCACAATGGAAGTGTGCTTGATCTTTTGCATGGCACGGATTTTAATGGAGTTTTTGGTAAAAAGAAACCTATGCGCGGCAACTTCAGTGGGCTCGCTCGCCTATATCGTCTCCGCCATAGCCGTGTTGGTCGTTTTGATGATATATAGAACACCAATGACGTTAGCTGAGCGACTCTCCGATGCCGTGACGTACAGTGTGTGTGTACGCGTGACGTACAGTGTGTGTACGCGTGACGTACAGTGTGTGTGTACGCGTGACGTACAGTGTGTGTACGCGTGACGTACAGTGTGTGTACGCGTGACGTACAGTGTGTGTGTACGCGTGACGTACAGTGTGTGTGTACGCGTGACGTACAGTGTGTGTGTACGCGTGACGTACAGTGTGTGTGTACGCGTGACGTACAGTGTGTGTACGCGTGACGTACAGTGTGTGTGTACGCGTGACGTACAGTGTGTGTGTACGTCAAATGAATTCTGGGTTAAATTTCGGAGCACGGTCGACCGCCGCGTACAATTTGTTGCGGGCATATCCACTAAATAATTAATCCTAATTAGGAAATAGTAGCGCACTATAAATAGTGTAAATTATTGATAAATAAAGGATAATTATTATGCATCGATATTTATGGGTTATCCTCACATATTTCAGAAGAATCGTATTCAGGGTTTAATATCATGATGCGGAACTGCTCTCGCCGAAGCGGTCCACCGTGCTCCGGTAGGCCAGCCTGTATTCTCCGGGAGCTCGGAACAGTCGATAAAACTGACCCGGAGTGGGTGTCGATGACGTGTTAGTATATACAGATCCAGTTCAATGTACACAATGTACACAATGTACACAATGTACACAAGGTGACTGTGCACGGGAAGCCATGATGTACACCCGGCGCCACTCTGCTATTGCAGCCATACATGCCTTCGCGTCCGTGTCTTGCTGCCGGCTGCCGACGTTCAGTTTGTCTGTGCGACAGCCCCATTGTGACATCCGACGATTGTGACAGCCTTGTATACCCTGATTAACCTTCACCGCACTTGTGTCCCTTGGGTTATCAATTATAGGATATACCTGCGATCACGTGGACATCATTGTCTTTGCAAGTCACACTCAACTTTTAAAGTGCTACGTATACTGTTTGCATTCTAAGTCATATATTTTTCGATTATTTCGTATATATTTCCCCGGCTTTGCTCTGCTTACTGTTAGATATCACTGCACGTCCTACAAAGGTTAACCTTGCCTGATCTCCCTGCATTGCCACGACCCTCTAGAAATGCCATCCATTAAGAACACAGATTCCTAAACGCAGTCTGTGTCATATTTTATCTCCAGGAGTCACATATGTTGATATCTCCAACAAGCAAGAAACGAAATCCGTCTATACTGGGCAGGTCGCACTATATGACACATAGCTTGTCATCAGTGGTCCAGGTCGATGTATGTACTCTACTTATTGTCTGGGCTCCACGTTACGTCTGCGGTTAGCCAGCGAACACCAACCACTATATACACTGAACCGGCATCCTGAAGGCCATTGGGATCGGCCTACCCCCGGCTCGCCAGTAGCTCACATATTGCTCTCGTACATCCGTAGTGCCCTACATACTGTGGCTCAGTACATATTAGTTCGTCCTGTTGTTGACATCAGACATTCAGGGACATATCGTCATGAAGCCTTGAGGACGACATTACCTTATGCTGGACGCTGTGTATCAGTTCAGTAGTGTAGGCCTACAATGTTATTACCCAACAGCTAACGTCCAGGCTGCATCTATAGCCAAGTTGTGTCCCGAGGGACTGGTTTGTCGCTAGCTGTTAAGTCTATACTAAATTGCCACTGAAATTGTGTTCCTCGTTCAAGGAAATTATTTGTATCCCAGGACGTCGCGAATAATTATATATGAAATAAGAAATATTAATCAGATAGCTACTTTAAGAGCAGTACATAGGTTGAGGGAAAATTAATTGATATTTTACTCAATGATTACCTCGTCGTATTTATTATCATATGTTATGTCTTAATAAATTTATGTACAAAATTATCGGCTTTATTCCGCTCTTGTTATCACCTGCTACTCTTATTGCCGTGCTTGTCAAACAAAATCCAATTCAGATACATAACCTTCTTTTACATCGCCTAATGCGGGTTACGCTGGTTCCCTGCCGGTGCTCACTAATAGGGGTCTGGAAGGGGTAAATGGCGACACGCGACACAGGCATATTGAAAAATCCCAAATGATCTGAAATGTCACATCGACACAGATAGTGACATTTTAGAAAAGAAATACACAGAATTTAGCCAAAAAGCTTCACGGAACGTCGTGAAAAATCTACGTTTGCCACTGAGAATTTTGAAAAATCTACATTTGACACTGAGAATTTGGAAAAATTTACATTAGACGCTGGACCCCCATTGCAGACCCGCACTAATGCGGTTTACGCCGGCTCTCTGCCGTTGCTGCACTATTCGAATAGAACCAAAAGATAGAAGACGATGTCTCAGAAGAGGCACATTTGTATATGAAACACAGTCTACACCACATCATGCAAAGCCACACATCCACCAGGGATTCAAACTTGGCACCTCATACCATGACACCACATAAAGAATGCGACAGATTCTACTATGTGACGGTGGCGTGCAGTGACAGTGTTACAGCCGTGTCACGGTCAGGGCCTCCGTCGATACATTGAAGGTATGGTGATCAGGATCCGGACCACGTGGCTTGTCAGTCATTGGTCCCTCCTGGGCAGACGACGCGTCCGAATCCCGATAACCATTGGCTTTAATTTCATCCTTTTTTTCGTCTTCTGAATCCGAGTCGGAAAATTGTGATATGGTGTCGTCGTCCTGTGAGATCTGCCAAAGAGGACGAAAGTCATGAGATCAGTGATACACGGGACTCGTCGGGCGAGGGTTTCTAACACTGGCACCGCGGCCTTAGAATTTGGTAGGTTACTTATTTTGGGGCAACACGTACTGTGCTAGTTCTTACCATGGACCGTACCCCATGAACACGTTACATATAAAGGCTAATTCGTACAAACTGAAAGAGACCGAGGCGCGTAATAGAACGACCCAGGCTGTCAATCATTTATTGACATCACTGTTGCTTCTGTCCAATCATGTGATACAAAATAATCTTCCACGTACGTTATGTCGGACAAACAAGTGGGATAAAAACAGCAGCGTGTCATTTTGTTGTCAGTTTCAGAGATGAGTATAGTTCTCACTTGTACCTACCATCGGCAATGGTTGTCAATTTCATACTCACGATTAAGGAAAAGGGACTTAAGCTTGGGAGGGGCTTAGTATGGATCGGTCTATTACAATCAGAAGCCCGTTAGTAGGCTGCTAACAACATGTACAGCCGATAGCCATGGAGTAATGGATCGCGCTATTGACGCAGTAGTGCAACCAGCGCCTCAGTTGCCACACACCACTAAAGCTGGCCTTGTAGCAGTCTGGCTCGTGACGGAGTTTAGAAGGTACTCTTATAACATATTAATATGGAATGAATAGAATAGACTTCTAGTGCACCATTTTGCGTCATCATAATGCAGACCGTTTCTGTTGTTATTATGTGCATTATACGACATGCAATATTAAGATAAACAATCAATCACGTGACCACTATAGTCGAAAGCTTCATTTGTAATTATAAAAGGGGCACAACATTATTTTATAAGCTTGAACCGTAGAGTCATATGAAAGAGCGTGGTATTACATCAAATAGCAACATATATGAAAGACTATGGCCATGTTCTCTTTTAAAGCCGAGAGGGGCCGGCGCGACAGCTCAGTGGGCTAGAGCGCTCGCATTGAGTGCTCTGGTCACCTGAGAGCCTAACGGTTCGCGCCCCGCTGTGGCCATATCTGTGTGGTCGCAGGATAAAGATCCCATGTCTTTCTTCGTAAAGAGTAGGGGGTTACCCCCGTGGACATGGCTCGACTCTCCCTTCCTTCTCCCATTGACGCGATATGACCAAAGCTGGTTAAAGCGTCCTGAATAACCAACCAAGCTATTAAAGCCGGGTTACGGGTCAGACTTGGTGGGTCTGGTGTCATTACCGTCTCGAAGTGTACTCCACACGTCGACTTCTGACGACAGGACTTGGGGAAGCACGGCCAGAAGGTGTCCACGTATGACATCATGTACTTGGGGTTCACGTCACCGGCATGTGTGTACCCTAAACCGTTAAAATCATTACAGGACTTGTTGACATTATGGATGTGTGTAACTTTAATATTTGTCTTCTCTCGGTAGACTCAACAACTTTATAGAAGGTCAGGTCATTAAAATTTAAAAAATGCCATAGCACGCGTTATTGTCATCAATCTGTTGATTAGGTCTATTTGCCATCGCACGCGTTATTGATATCAATCTGTTGATTAGGTCTATTTGCCATCGCACGCGTTATTGATATCAATCTGTTGATTGGGTCCATTTGCCATCGCACGCGTTATTGATATCAATCTGTTGATTAGGTCTATTTGCCATCGCACGCGTTATTGATATCAATCTGTTGATTAGGTCTATTTGCCACCGCACGCGTTATTGATATCAATCTGTTGATTAGGTCTATTTGCCACCGCACGCGTTATTGATATCAATCTGTTGATTAGGTCTATTTGCCATCGCACGCGTTATTGATATCAATCTGTTGATTAGGTCTATTTGCCACCGCACGCGTTATTGATATCAATCTGTTGATTAGGTCTATTTGCCATCGCACGCGTTATTGATATCAATCTGTTGATTAGGTCTATTTGCCATCGCACGCGTTATTGATATCAATCTGTTGATTAGGTCTATTTGAAATCGCACGCGTTATTGATATCAATCTGTTGATTAGGTCTATTTGCCACCGCACGCGTTATTGATATATCATCTGTTGATTAGGTCTATTTGCCATCGCACGCGTTATTGATATCAATCTGTTGATTAGGTCTATTTGCCATCGCACGCGTTATTGATATCAATCTGTTGATTAGGTCTATTTGCCATCGCACGCGTTATTGATATCAATCTGTTGATTGGGTCCATTTGCCATCGCACGCGTTATTGATATCAATCTGTTGATTAGGTCTATTTGCCATCGCACGCGTTATTGATATCAATCTGTTGATTAGGTCTATTTGCCATCGCACGCGTTATTGATATCAATCTGTTGATTAGGTCTATTTGCCACCGCACGCGTTATTGATATATCATCTGTTGATTAGGTCTATTTGCCATCGCACGCGTTATTGATATCAATCTGTTGATTAGGTCTATTTGCCATCGCACGCGTTATTGATATCAATCTGTTGATTAGGTCTATTTGCCATCACGCGTTATTGATATCAATCTGTTGATTAGGTCTATTTGCCATCGCACGCGTTATTGATATCAATCTGTTGATTAGGTCTGTTTGCCATCGCACGCGTTATTGATATCAATCTGTTGATTAGGTCTATTTGCCACCGCACGCGTTATTGATATCAATCTGTTGATTAGGTCTATTTGCCACCGCACGCGTTATTGATATCAATCTGTTGATTAGGTCTATTTGCCACCGCACGCGTTATTGATATCAATCTGTTGATTAAGTCTATTTGCCATCGCACGCGTTATTGATATCAATCTGTTGATTAGGTCTATTTGATATCGCACGCGTTATGGTTTATATGACGTCTTGCAAACTAACAAATGAATTCATGTTCATTACAAGATGGTGTGACGTCACTGCGGTTTGCGCGTCAGGTAAGCTGGAGAAGTGGAAATAGGTCTTGGGCAGGGAATATGGAATATGAAGTATGGAATGATCCTCATTTTACACGTGATAATTAACTTACCAGACATGAAGCTGACGAGAAGTCCGAAGACAATGGTGACCATAATCCCGACAGGCGTGTACCACATATAGGACAGTGTGTACAGCTTGTTGATACCCGTGCTGGAAGTACACAACACCTCACATATAGGACAGTGTGTACAGCTTGTTGTTACCCGTGCTGGGAGTACACAACACCTCACATATAGGAGAGTGTGTACAGCTTGTTGATACCCGTGCTGGGAGTACACAACACCTCACATATAGGAGAGTGTGTACAGCTTGTTGATACCCGTGCTGGAAGTACACAACTCCCCACATATAGGACAGTGTGTACAGCTTGTTGATACCCGTGCTGGGAGTACACAACACCTCACATATAGGAGAGTGTGTACAGCTTGTTGATACCCGTGCTGGAAGTACACAACACCCCACATATAGGACAGTGTGTACAGCTTGTTGATACCCGTGCTGGGAGTACACAACACCCCACATATAGGACAGTGTGTACAGCTTGTTGATACCCGTGCTGGAAGCACACAACACCTCACATATAGGACAGTGTGTACAGCTTGTTGATACCCGTGCTGGAAGTACACAACACCCCACATATAGGACAGTGTGTACAGCTTGTTGATACCCGTGCTGGAAGTACACAACTCCCCACATATAGGACAGAGTGTACAGCTTGTTGATACCCGTGCTGGAAGTACACAACACCCCACATATAGAACAGTGTGTACAGCTTGTTGATACCGTACACAACACCCCACATATAGGACAGTGTGTACAGCTTGTTGATACCCGTGCTGGAAGTACACAACACCCCACATATAGGACAGAGTGTACAGCTTGTTGATACCCGTGCTGGAAGTACACAACATATATAGGACAGTGTGTACAGCTTGTTGATACCCGTGATGGAAGTAGACAACACCCCACATATAGGAGAGTGTGTACAGCTTGTTGATACCCCTGCTGGAAGTACACAACACCCCACACATAGGACAGAGTGTACAGCTTGTTGATACCCGTGCTGGAAGTACACAACACCTCACATATAGGACAGTGTGTACAGCTTGTTGTTACCCGTGCTGGAAGTACACAACACCCCACATATAGGACAGAGTGTACAGCTTGTTGATACCCGTGCTGGAAGTACACAACATATATAGGACAGTCTGCACAGCTTGTTGATACCCGTGCTGGAAGTACACAACATATATAGGACAGTGTGTACAGCTTGTTGATACCCGTGCTGGGAGTACACAATACCCCACATATAGGACAGTGTGTACAGCTTGTTGATACCCGTGCTGGAAGTACACAACACCCCACATATAGGACAGAGTGTACAGCTTGTTGATACCCGTGCTGGAAGTACACAACACCCCACATATAGGACAGTGTGTACAGCTTGTTGATACCCGTGCTGGAAGTACACAACATATATAGGACAGTGTGTACAGCTTGTTGATATCGTACACAACACCCCACATATAGGACAGAGTGTACAGCTTGTTGATACCCGTGCTGGAAGTACACAACACCCCACATATAGAACAGTGTGTACAGCTTGTTGATACCGTATACAACACCCCACATATAGGACAGTGTGTACAGCTTGTTGATACCCGTGCTGGAAGTACACAACTCCCCACATATAGGACAGTGTGTACAGCTTGTTGATACCCGTGCTGGGAGGACACAACACCCCACATATAGGACAGTGTGTACAGCTTGTTGATACCCGTGCTGGAAGTACACAACAGATATAGGACAATGTGTACAGCTTGTTGATACCGTACACAACACCCCACATATAGGACAGTGTGTACAGCTTGTTGATACCCGTGCTGGAAGTACACAACATATACAGGACAGTGTGTACAGCTTGTTGATACCGTACACAACACCCCAGATATAGGACAGTGTGTACAGCTTGTTGATACCCGTGCTGGGAGTACACACCACCCCACATATAGGACAGTGTGTACAGCTTGATACCCGTGCTGGAAGTACACAACACCCCACATATAGGACAGAGTGTACAGCTTGTTGATACCCGTGCTGGAAGTACATAACATATATAGGACAGTGTGTACAGCTTGTTGATACCCGTGCTAGGAGTACACAACATATATAGGACAGTGTGTACAGCTTGTTGATACCGTACACAACACCCCACATATAGGACAGAGTGTACAGCTTGTTGATACCCGTGCTGGAAGTGCACAACATATATAGGACAGTGTGTACAGCTTGTTGATACCGTGCACAACACTACACATATAGGACAGAGTGTACAGCTTGTTGATACCCGTGCTGGAAGTACACAACACCTCACATATAGGACAGTGTGTACAGCTTGTTGATACCCGTGCTGGGAGTACACCCCACCCCACATATAGGACAGTGTGTACAGCTTGTTGATACCCGTGCTGGAAGTACACAACATATATAGGACAGTGTGTACAGCTTGTTGATACCGTACACAACACCCCAGATATAGGACAGTGTGTACAGCTTGTTGATACCGTACACAACACCCCAGATATAGGACAGTGTGTACAGCTTGTTGATACCGTACACAACACCCCAGATATAGGACAGTGTGTACAGCTTGTTGATACCCGTGCTGGAAGTACACAACACCCCACATATAGGACAGTGTGTACAGCTTGTTGATACCCGTTCTGGAAGTGCACAACACCCCACATATAGGACAGTGTGTACAGCTTGTTGATACCCGTGCTGGGAGTACACAACATATATAGGATAGTGTGTACAGCTTGTTGATACCGTACACAATACCCCACATATAGGACAGTGTGTACAGCTTGTTGATACCCGTGCTGGAAGTACACAACACCCCACATATAGGACAGTGTGTACAGCTTGTTGATACCCGTGCTGGAAGTACACAACTCCCCACATATAGGACAGTGTGTACAGCTTGTTGATACCGTACACAACACCTCACATATAGGACAGTGTGTACAGCTTGTTGATACCGTACACAACACCTCACATATAGGACAGAGTGTACAGTACGAAGATACTGGTAAAATTGCATAAATACATATGTATATATATATCTCATATAAAACTGTTGGTGTCCGTTTTTTAATCTGTAATACAAACACGCTTACTGACAACAAATCTGTGCACAACACAGTTTTAGGTGATTATATTATTTTTAGGTCAACATTCAGGTAAAACCACATGGTTTTCTTTAAGGATATAACAAATATCCTGTTGCACAAAAGCGATGTTTTTGCTCACTTACATTTCGTCATTTTTAATCTCCATGGGCGTTGTTGTCATGGGGATGCCTGAGGTGAAGGGCAGGTACGTAGTCATGTCTGTGAGGTTGACCCTGGGACAACCCTCTGTGCTGAAGTTGAAGTTGTTGCCTGTGTTAGGCTTCGTGATGTACGCCCCTATGTTGATCCACATCGGCACAGCAAAGCCCAGCACGGCGCCCACGAACGCGCCCTGGAGCCAGAAACAGTGCAGATGCTAAAGCTTACCTCAAAGGGCGGTATTTACCCTACTACAAATATATAATTGGTTTTATATTTAAGCTGTCCCTAATGGAGAACTGTCGGAAGGGGGGCATTTAACACCACGTGGCATTCCAATAATGCCTGCCCCGATGTCGTCACTTCCGGAAACCAATGTTCGGAAACCTCCCGCCTAGCCATAGAATTAAGACACATGTTCATATCGCTTTTAGTGTTATACTTATACATTTATTTGATCGATTATAAAAACTATCCGTCGGAGATTAGATTTAGAATCTTTGACTTCACATTTCCTCTTTGCAGGAAATTGTACAGAAAGTACGGCACAACCCCACCCCGCCGGTTTGCATGTTCCCTCACCGCGGTGGGGTAGCCCGCCAACGAGCACACAACAGACCTCATACGTACTATCCAGTTGGTCCAGGGAAAGAAGCACCCCAGACAAAAAATGCCCACTAGGGGCGCTCCTGCAGCACCGTTAAACGCCAACGACATCTAGGAAAACAAAAGCGCAATGAAATATGGCAAATGACATTTGGCTTTAATATTATATATTATATATATTTGGATATCACCCAGTATATTAATAGCTGAGATAGTAAAAGGCTGGCATTGGGTCAGTATAAGGCTGGGATGAGGTCAGTATAAGGCTGGGATGGGGTCAGTATAAGGCTGGGATGGGGTCAGTATAAGGCTGGGATGGGGTCAGTATAAGGCTGGGATGGGGTCAGTATAAGGCTGGGATGGGGTCAGTATAAGGCTGGGATGGGGTCAGTATAAGGCTGGGATGGGGTCAGTATAGGGCTGGGATGGGGTCAGTATAAGGCTGGGATGGGGTCAGTATAAGGCTGGGATGGGGTCAGTATAAGGCTGGGATGGGGTCAGTATAAGGCTGGGATGAGGTCAGTATAAGGCTGGGATGGGGTCAGTATAAGCCAGGGATGGGATCAGTATAAGGCTGGGATGGGGTCAGTATATGGCTGGGATGGGGTCAGTATAAGGCTGGGATGGGGTCAGTATAAGGCTGCGATGGGGTCAGTATAAGGCTAGAATAGGGTCAGTATAAGGCTAGAATAGGGTCAGTATAAGGCTGGGATGGGGTCAGTATAGGGCTGGGAAAGGGTCAGTATAAGGCTGGAATGGGGTCAGTATAAGGATGGGATGGGGTCAGTATAAGGCTGGGATGGGGTCAGTATAAGGCTGGGATGGGGTCAGTATAAAGCTGGGATGGGGTCAGTATAAGGCTGGGATGGGGTCAGCATAAGGCTGGGATGGGGTCAGTATAAGGCTATGATGGGGTCAGTATAAGGCTGGGATGGGGTCAGTATAAGGCTGGGATGGGGTCAGCATAAGGCTGGGATGGGGTCAGTATAAGGCAGGGATGGGGTCAGTATAAGGCAGGGATGGGGTCAGTATAAGGCTGGGATGGGGTCAGTATAGGGCTGGGATGGGGTCAGCATAAGGCTGGGATGGGGTCAGTATAAGGCTGGGATGGGGTCAGTATAAGGCTGGGATGGGGTCAGTATAAGGCTGGGATGGGGTCAGTATAAGGCTGGGATGGGGTCAGTATAAGGCTGGGATGGGATCAGTATAAGGCTGGGATGGGGTCAGTATAAGGCTGGGATGGCGTCAGTATAAGGCTAGGATGGGGTCAGTATAAGGCTGGGATGGGGTCAGTATCAGGTTGGGATGGGGTCAGTATAAGGCTGGGATGGGGTCAGTATAAGGCTGGGATGGGGCCAGCATAAGGCTGGGATGGGGTCAGTATAAGGCTGGGATGGGGTCAGTATAAGGCTGGGATGGGGTCAGCATAAGGCTGGGATGGGGTCGGCATAAGGCTGGGATGGGGTCAGTATAAGGCTGGGATGGGGTCAGTATAAGGCTCGGATGGAGTCAGTATAAGGCTGAGATGGGGTCAGTATAAGGCTGGGATGGGGTCAGTATAAGGCTGGGATGGGGTCAGTATAAGGCTGGGATGGGGTCAGTATAAGGCTGGGATGGGGTCAGTATAAGGCCGGGATGGGGTCAGTATAAGGCTGGGATGGGGTCAGTATAAGGCTGAGATGGGGTCAGTATAAGGCTGGGATGGGGTCAGTATAAGGCTTGGATGGGTTCAGTATAGGAGTGGGATGGGGTCAGCATAAAGTTGGGATGGGGTCAGTATAAGGCTGGGATGGGGTCAGTATAAGGCTGAGATGGGGTCAGTATAAGGCTGGGATGGGGTCAGTATAAGGCTGAGATGGGGTCAGTATAAGGCTGGGATGGGGTCAGTATAAGGCTGGGATGGGGTCAGTATAAGGCTGGGATGGGGTCAGTATAGGGCTGGGATGGGGTCAGCGTAAGGCTGGGATGGGGTCAGTATAAGGCTGGGATGGGGTCAGTATAAGGCTGGGATGGGGTCAGTATAAGGCTGGGATGGGGTCAGTATAAGGCTGGGATGGGGTCAGTATAAGGCTGGGATGGGGTCAGTATAAGGCTAGGATGGGGTCAGCATAAGGCTGGGATGGGGTCAGTATAAGGCTGGGATGGGGTCAGTATAAGGCTGGGATGGGGTCAGTATAAGGCTGGGATGGGGTCAGTATAAGGCTGGGATGGGGTCAGTATAAGGCTGGGATGGGGTCAGTATAAGGCTGGGATGGGGTCAGCATAAGGCTGGGATGGGGTCAGTATAAGGCTGGGATGGGGTCAGTATAAGGCTGGGATGAGGTCAGTATAAGGCTGGGATGGGGTCAGTATAAGGCTGGGATGGGGTCAGTATAAGGCTGGGATGGGGTCAGTATAAGGCTGGGATGGGATCAGTATAAGGCTTGGATGGGGTCAGTATAAGGCTGGGATGGGGTCAGTATAAGGCTGGGATGGGGTCAGTATAAGGCTGGGATGGGGTCAGTATAAGGCTGGGATGGGGTCAGTATAAGGCTGGGATGGGGTCAGCATAAGGCTGGGATGGGGTCAGTATAAGGCTGGGATGGGGTCAGTATAAGGCTGGGATGAGGTCAGTATAAGGCTGGGATGGGGTCAGTATAAGGCTGGGATGGGGTCAGTATAAGGCTGGGATGGGGTCAGTATAAGGCTGGGATGGGGTCAGTATAAGGCTGGGATGGGGTCAGTATAAGGCTGGGATGGGGTCAGCATAAGGCTGGGATGGGGTCAGTATAAGGCTGGGATGGGGTCAGTATAAGGCTGGGATGAGGTCAGTATAAGGCTGGGATGGGGTCAGTATAAGGCTGGGATGGGGTCAGTATAAGGCTGGGATGGGGTCAGTATAAGGCTGGGATGGGGTCAGTATAAGGCTGGGATGGGGTCAGTATAAGGCTGGGATGGGGTCAGTATAAGGCTGGGATGGGGTCAGTATAAGGCTGGGATGGGGTCAGTATAAGGCTGGGATGGGGTCAGTATAAGACTGGGATGGGGTCAGCATAAGGCTGGGATGGGGTCAGTATAAGGCTGGGATGGGGTCAGTATAAGGCTGGGATGAGGTCAGTATAAGGCTGGGATGGGGTCAGTATAAGGCTGGGATGGGGTCAGTATAAGGCTGGGATGGGGTCAGTATAAGGCTGGGATGGGATCAGTATAAGGCTGGGATGGGGTCAGTATAAGGCTGGGATGGGGTCAGTATAAGGCTGGGATGGGGTCAGTATAAGGCTGGGATGGGGTCAGTATAAGGCTGGGATGAGGTCAGTATAAGGCTGGGATGGGGTCAGTATAAGGCTGGGATGGGGTCAGTATAAGGCTGGGATGGGGTCAGTATAAGGCTGGGATGGGGTCAGTATAAGGCTGGGATGGGGTCAGTATAAGGCTGGGATGGGGTCAGTATAAGGCTGGGATGGGGTCAGCATAAGGCTGGGAATAAGGCTGGGATGGCGTCAGTATAAGGCTGGGATGGGGTCAGTATAAGGCTGGGATGGGGTCAGTATAAGGCTGGGATGGGGTCAGTATAAGGCTGGGATGGGGTCAGTATAAGGCTGGGATGGGGTCAGTATAAGGCTGGGATGGGGTCAGTATAAGGCTGGGATGGGATCAGTATAAGGCTGGGATGGGGTCAGTATAAGGCTGGCATGGGATCAGTATAAGGCTGGGATGGGGTCAGTATAAGGCTGGGATGGGGTCAGTATATGGCTGGGATGGGGTCAGTATAAGGCTGGGATGGGGTCAGTATAAGGCTGGGATGGGGTTGGCATAAGGCTGGGATGGGGTCAGTATAAGGCTGGGATGGGGTCAGTATAAGGCTGGGATGGGGTCAGTATAAGGCTGGGATGGGGTCAGTATAAGGCTGGGATGGGGTCAGTATGAGGCTGGAATAGGGTCAGTATAATGCTGGGATGGGGTCAGTATAAGGCTGGGATGGGGTCAGTATAGGGCTGGGATAAGGTCAGTATAAGGCTGGAATGGGGTCAGTATAAAGATGGGATGGGGTCAGTATAAGGCTGGGATGGGGTCAGTATAAGGCTGGGATGGGGTCAGCATAAGGCTGGGATGGGGTCAGTATAAGGCTGGGATGGGGTCAGTATAAGGCTGTATAGGGCTGGGATGGGGTCGGCATAAGGCTGGTATGGGGTCAGTATAAGGCTGGGATGGGGTCAGTATAAGGCTGGGATGGGGTCAGTATAAGGCTGGGATGGGGTCAGTATAAGGCTGGGATGAGGTCAGTATAAGGCTGGGATGGGGTCAGTATAAGCCAGGGATGGGATCAGTATAAGGCTGGGATGGGGTCAGTATATGGCTGGGATGGGGTCAGTATAAGGCTGGGATGGGGTCAGTATAAGGCTGCGATGGGGTCAGTATAAGGCTAGAATAGGGTCAGTATAAGGCTAGAATAGGGTCAGTATAAGGCTGGGATGGGGTCAGTATAGGGCTGGGAAAGGGTCAGTATAAGGCTGGAATGGGGTCAGTATAAGGATGGGATGGGGTCAGTATAAGGCTGGGATGGGGTCAGTATAAGGCTGGGATGGGGTCAGTATAAGGTTGGGATGGGGTCAGTATAAGGCTGGGATGGGGTCAGTATAAGGCTGGGATGGGGTCAGTATAAGGCTGGGATGGGGTCAGTATAAGGCTGGGATGGGGTCAGTATAAGGCTGGGATGGGGTCAAAATAAGGCTGGGATGAGGTCAGTATAAGGCTGGGATGGGGTCAGTATAAGGCTGGGATGGGGTCAGTATAAAGCTGGGATGGGGTCAGAATAGGGCTGGGATGGGGTCAGCATAAGGCTGGGATGAGATCAGTATAAGGCTGGGATGGGGTCAGTAAAAGGCTGGAATGGGGTCTGCATAAGGCTGGGATGGGGTCAGTATAAGGCTGGGATGGGGTCAGTATAAGGCTGGGATGGGGTCAGTATAAGGCTGGGATGGGGTCAGCATAAGGCTGGGATGGGGTCAGTATATGGCTGGGATGGGGTCAGTATAAGGCTGGGATGAGGTCAGTATAAGGCTGGGATCGGGTCAGTATAAGGCTGGGATGGGGTCAGCATAAGGCTGGGATGGGGTCAGTATAAGGCTTGGATGGGGTCAGTATAAGGCTGGGATGGGGTCAGTATAAGGCTGGGATGGGGTCAGTATAAGGCTAGGATGGGGCCAGTATAAGGCTTGGATGGGGTCAGTATAAGGCTGGGATGGGGTCAGTATAAGGCTGGGATGGGGTCAGCATAAGGCTGGGATGGGGTCAGTATAAGGCTGGGATGGGGTCAGTATAAGGCTGGGATGGGGTCAGTATAAGGCTAGGATGGGGCCAGTATAAGGCTTGGATGGGGTCAGTATAAGGCTGGGATGGGGTCAGTATAAGGCTGGGATGGGGTCAGCATAAGGCTGGGATGGGGTCAGTATAAGGCTGGGATGGGGTCAGTATAAGGCTGGGATGGGGTCAGTATAAGGCTGGGATGGGGTCAGTATAAGGCTGGGATGGGGTCAGTATAAGGCTAGGATGGGGTCAGTATAAGGCTGAGATGAGGTCAGTATAAGGCTGGGATGGGATCAGTATAAGGCTGGGATGGGGTCAGTATAAGGCTGGCATGGGATCAGTATAAGGCTGGGATGGGATCAGTATAAGGCTGGGATGGGGTCAGTATAAGGCTGGGATGGGGTCAGTATAAGGCTGGGATGGGGTCAGTATAAGGCTGGGATGGGGTCAGTATAAGGCTGGGATGGGGTCAGTATAGGGCTGGGATGGGGTCGGCATAAGGCTGGTATGGGGTCAGTATAAGGCTGGGATGGGGTCAGTATAAGGCTGGGATGGGGTCAGTATAAGGCTGGGATGGGGTCAGTATAAGGCTGGGATGAGGTCAGTATAAGGCTGGGATGGGGTCAGTATAAGCCAGGGATGGGATCAGTATAAGGCTGGGATGGGGTCAGTATATGGCTGGGATGGGGTCAGTATAAGGCTGGGATGGGGTCAGTATAAGGCTGCGATGGGGTCAGTATAAGGCTAGAATAGGGTCAGTACAAGGCTAGAATAGGGTCAGTATAAGGCTGGGATGGGGTCAGTATAGGGCTGGGAAAGGGTCAGTATAAGGCAGGAATGGGGTCAGTATAAGGATGGGATGGGGTCAGTATAAGGCTGGGATGGGGTCAGTATAAGGCTGGGATGGGGTCAGTATAAAGCTGGGATGGGGTCAGTATAAGGCTGGGATGGGGTCAGCATAAGGCTGGGATGGGGTCAGTATAAGGCTATGATGGGGTCAGTATAAGGCTGGGATGGGGTCAGTATAAGGCTGGGATGGGGTCAGCATAAGGCTGGGATGGGGTCAGTATAAGGCAGGGATGGGGTCAGTATAAGGCAGGGATGGGGTCAGTATAAGGCTGGGATGGGGTCAGTATAAGGCTGGGATGGGGTCAGCATAAGGCTGGGATGGGGTCAGTATAAGGCTGGGATGGGGTCAGTATAAGGCTGGGATGGGGTCAGTATAAGGCTGGGATGGGGTCAGTATAAGGCTGGGATGGGGTCAGTATAAGGCTGGGATGGGATCAGTATAAGGCTGGGATGGGGTCAGTATAAGGCTGGGATGGCGTCAGTATAAGGCTAGGATGGGGTCAGTATAAGGCTGGGATGGGGTCAGTATAAGGTTGGGATGGGGTCAGTATAAGGCTGGGATGGGGTCAGTATAAGGCTGGGATGGGGTCAGTATAAGGCTGGGATGGGGTCAGTATAAGGCTGGGATGGGGTCAGTATAAGGCTGGGATGGGGTCAAAAGAAGGCTGGGATGAGGTCAGTATAAGGCTGGGATGGGGTCAGTATAAGGCTGGGATGGGGTCAGTATAAAGCTGGGATGGGGTCAGAATAGGGCTGGGATGGGGTCAGCATAAGGCTGGGATGAGATCAGTATAAGGCTGGGATGGGGTCAGTAAAAGGCTGGAATGGGGTCTGCATAAGGCTGGGATGGGGTCAGTATAAGGCTGGGATGGGGTCAGTATAAGGCTGGGATGGGGTCAGTATAAGGCTGGGATGGGGTCAGCATAAGGCTGGGATGGGGTCAGTATATGGCTGGGATGGGGTCAGTATAAGGCTGGGATGAGGTCAGTATAAGGCTGGGATCGGGTCAGTATAAGGCTGGGATGGGGTCAGCATAAGGCTGGGATGGGGTCAGTATAAGGCTTGGATGGGGTCAGTATAAGGCTGGGATGGGGTCAGCATAAGGCTGGGATGGGGTCAGTATAAGGCTAGGATGGGGCCAGTATAAGGCTTGGATGGGGTCAGTATAAGGCTGGGATGGGGTCAGTATAAGGCTGGGATGGGGTCAGCATAAGGCTGGGATGGGGTCAGTATAAGGCTGGGATGGGGTCAGTATAAGGCTGGGATGGGGTCAGTATAAGGCTGGGATGGGGTCAGTATAAGGCTGGGATGGGGTCAGTATAAGGCTAGGATGGGGTCAGTATAAGGCTGATATGAGGTCAGTATAAGGCTGGGATGGGATCAGTATAAGGCTGGGATGGGGTCAGTATAAGGCTGGCATGGGATCAGTATAAGGCTGGGATGGGATCAGTATAAGGCTGGGATGGGGTCAGTATAAGGCTGGGATGGGGTCAGTATAAGGCTGGGATGGGGTCAGTATAAGGCTGGGATGGGGTCAGTATAAGGCTGGGATGGGGTCAGTATAAGGCTGGAATGGGGTCAGTATAAGGCTGGGATGGGATCAGTATAAGGCTGGGATGGGGTCAGTATAAGGCTGGCATGGGATCAGTATAAGGCTGGGATGGGATCAGTATAAGGCTGGGATGGGGTCAGTATAAGGCTGGGATGGGGTCAGTATATGGCTGGGATGGGGTCAGTATAAGGCTGGGATGGGGTCAGTATAAGGCTGGGATGGGGTCAGCATAAGGCTGGGATGGGGTCAGTATAAGGCTGGGATGGGGTCAGTATAAGGCTGGGATGGGGTCAGTATAAGGCTGGGATGGGGTCAGTATAAGGCTGGGATGGGGTCAGTATGAGGCTGGAATAGGGTCAGTATAATGCTGGGATGGGGTCAGTATAAGGCTGGGATGGGGTCAGTATACGGCTGGGATAAGGTCAGTATAAGGCTGGAATGGGGTCAGTATAAAGATGGGATGGGGTCAGTATAAGGCTGGGATGGGGTCAGTATAAGGCTGGGATGGGGTCAGCATAAGGCTGGGATGGGGTCAGTATAAGGCTGGGATGGGGTCAGTATAAGGCTGGGATGGGGTCAGTATAAGGCTATGATGGGGTCAGTATAAGGCTGGGATGGGGTCAGTATAAGGCTGGGATGGGGTCAGCATAAGGCTGGGATGGGGTCAGTATAAGGCAGGGATGGGGTCAGTATAAGGCAGGGATGGGGTCAGTATAAGGCTGGGATGGGGTCAGTATAGGGCTGGGATGGGGTCAGCATAAGGCTGGGATGGGGTCAGTATAAGGCTGGGATGGGGTCAGTATAAGGCTGGGATGGGGTCAGTATAAGGCTGGGATGGGGTCAGTATAAGGCTGGGATGGGGTCAGTATAAGGCTGGGATGGGATCAGTATAAGGCTGGGATGGGGTCAGTATAAGGCTGGGATGGCGTCAGTATAAGGCTAGGATGGGGTCAGTATAAGGCTGGGATGGGGTCAGTATAAGGTTGGGATGGGGTCAGTATAAGGCTGGGATGGGGTCAGTATAAGGCTGGGATGGGGTCAGTATAAGGCTGGGATGGGGTCAGTATAAGGCTGGGATGGGGTCAGTATAAGGCTGGGATGGGGTCAAAATAAGGCTGGGATGAGGTCAGTATAAGGCTGGGATGGGGTCAGTATAAGGCTGGGATGGGGTCAGTATAAAGCTGGGATGGGGTCAGAATAGGGCTGGGATGGGGTCAGCATAAGGCTGGGATGAGATCAGTATAAGGCTGGGATGGGGTCAGTAAAAGGCTGGAATGGGGTCTGCATAAGGCTGGGATGGGGTCAGTATAAGGCTGGGATGGGGTCAGTATAAGGCTGGGATGGGGTCAGTATAAGGCTGGGATGGGGTCAGCATAAGGCTGGGATGGGGTCAGTATATGGCTGGGATGGGGTCAGTATAAGGCTGGGATGAGGTCAGTATAAGGCTGGGATCGGGTCAGTATAAGGCTGGGATGGGGTCAGCATAAGGCTGGGATGGGGTCAGTATAAGGCTTGGATGGGGTCAGTATAAGGCTGGGATGGGGTCAGTGTAAGGCTGGGATGGGGTCAGTATAAGGCTAGGATGGGGCCAGTATAAGGCTTGGATGGGGTCAGTATAAGGCTGGGATGGGGTCAGTATAAGGCTGGGATGGGGTCAGCATAAGGCTGGGATGGGGTCAGTATAAGGCTGGGATGGGGTCAGTATAAGGCTGGGATGGGGTCAGTATAAGGCTGGGATGGGGTCAGTATAAGGCTGGGATGGGGTCAGTATAAGGCTAGGATGGGGTCAGTATAAGGCTGATATGAGGTCAGTATAAGGCTGGGATGGGATCAGTATAAGGCTGGGATGGGGTCAGTATAAGGCTGGCATGGGATCAGTATAAGGCTGGGATGGGATCAGTATAAGGCTGGGATGGGGTCAGTATAAGGCTGGGATGGGGTCAGTATAAGGCTGGGATGGGGTCAGTATAAGGCTGGGATGGGGTCAGTATAAGGCTGGGATGGGGTCAGTATAAGGCTGGAATGGGGTCAGTATAAGGCTGGGATGGGATCAGTATAAGGCTGGGATGGGGTCAGTATAAGGCTGGCATGGGATCAGTATAAGGCTGGGATGGGATCAGTATAAGGCTGGGATGGGGTCAGTATAAGGCTGGGATGGGGTCAGTATATGGCTGGGATGGGGTCAGTATAAGGCTGGGATGGGGTCAGTATAAGGCTGGGATGGGGTCAGCATAAGGCTGGGATGGGGTCAGTATAAGGCTGGGATGGGGTCAGTATAAGGCTGGGATGGGGTCAGTATAAGGCTGGGATGGGGTCAGTATAAGGCTGGGATGGGGTCAGTATGAGGCTGGAATAGGGTCAGTATAATGCTGGGATGGGGTCAGTATAAGGCTGGGATGGGGTCAGTATACGGCTGGGATAAGGTCAGTATAAGGCTGGAATGGGGTCAGTATAAAGATGGGATGGGGTCAGTATAAGGCTGGGATGGGGTCAGTATAAGGCTGGGATGGGGTCAGCATAAGGCTGGGATGGGGTCAGTATAAGGCTGGGATGGGGTCAGTATAAGGCTGGGATGGGGTCAGTATAAGGCTGGGATGTGGTCACTATAAGGCTGGGATGGGGTCAGTATAGGGCTGGGATGGGGTCAGCATAAGGCTGGGATGGGGTCAGTATAAGGCTGGGATGGGGTCAGTATAAAGCTGGGATGGGGTCAGTATAAGGCTGGGATGGGGTCAGTATAAGGCTGGGATGGGGTCAGTATAAGGCTGGGATGGGGTCAGTATAAGGCTGGGATGGGGTCAGTATAAGGCTGGGATGGGGTCAGTATAAGGCTAGGATGGGGTCAGCATAAGGCTGGGATGGGGTCAGTATAAGGCTGGGATGGGGTCAGTATAAGGCTGGGATGGGGTCAGTATAAGGCTGGGATGGGGTCAGTATAAGGCTGGGATGGGGTCAGTATAAGGCTGGGATGGGGTCAGTATAAGGCTGGGATGGGGTCAGTATAAGGCTAGGATGGGGTCAGCATAAGGCTGGGATGGGGTCAGTATAAGGCTGGGATGGGGTCAGTATAAGGCTGGGATGAGGTCAGTATAAGGCTGGAATGAGGTCAGTATAAGGCTGGGATGGGGTCAGTATAAGGCTGGGATGGGGTCAGTATAAGGCTGGGATGGGGTCAGTATAAGGCTGGGATGGGGTCAGTATAAGGCTGGGATGGGGTCAGTATAAGGCTGGGATGGGGTCAGTATAAGGCTGGGATGGGGTCAGTATATGGCTGGGATGGGGTCAGTATAAGGCTGGGATGGGGTCAGTATAGGGCTGGGATGGGGTCAGCATAAGGCTGGGATGGGGTCAGTATAAGGCTGGGATGGGGTCAGTATAAGGCTGGGATGGGGTCAGTATAAGGCTGGGATGGGGTCAGTATAAGGTTGGGATGGGGTCAGTATAAGGCTGGGATAGGGTCAGTATAAGGCTGGGATGGAGTCAGTATAAGGCTGGGTTGGGGTCAGTATAAGGCTGGGATGGGGTCATTATAAGGCTGGGATGGGGTCAGTATAAGGCTGGGATGGGGTCAGTATAAGGCTGGGATAGGGTCAGTATAATCCTGGGATGGGGTCAGTATAAGGCTGGGATGGGGTCAGTATAAAGCTGGGATGGGGTCAGCATAAGGCTGGGATGGGATCAGTATAAGGCTGGGATGGGGTCAGTATAAGGCTGGGATGGGGTCAGTATAAGGCTGGGATGGGGTCAGTATAAGGCTGGGATGGGGTCAGTATAAGGCTGGGATGGGGTCAGTATAAGGCTGGGATGGGGTCAGTATAAGGCTTGGATGGGGTCAGTATAAGGCTGGGATGGGGTCAGTATAAGGCTGGGATGGGGTCGGCATAAGGCTGGGATGGGGTCAGTATAAGGCTGGGATGGGGTCAGTAAAAAGCTGGGATGGGGTCAGTATAAGGCTGGGATGAGGTCAGTATAAGGCTGGGATGGGGTCAGTATAAGGCTGGGATGGGGTCAGTATAAGGCTGGGATGGGGTCAGTATAAGGCTTGGATGGGGTCAGTATAAGGCTGGAATGGGGTCAGTATAAGGCTGGGATGGGATCAGTATAAGGCTGGCATGGGGTCAGTATAAGGCTGGCATGGGATCAGTATAAGGCTGGGATGGGATCAGTATAAGGCTGGGATGGGGTCAGTATAAGGCCGGGATGGGGTCAGTATAAGGCTGGGATGGGGTCAGTATAAGGCTGGGATGGGGTCAGTATAGGGCTGGGATGGGGTCGGCATAAGGCTGGGATGGGGTCAGTATAAGGCTGGAATGGGGTCAGTAAAAAGCTGGGATGGGGTCAGTATAAGGCTGGGATGAGGTCAGTATAGGGCTGGGATGGGGTCAGTATAAGGCTGGGATGGGGTCAGTATAAGGCTGGGATGGGGTCAGTATAAGGTTGGGATGGGGTCAGTATAAGGCTGGGATGGGGTCAGTATAAGGCTGGGATGGGGTCAGTATAAGGCTTGGATGGGGTCAGTATAAGGCTGGGATGGGGTCAGTATAAGGCTGGGATGGGATCAGTATAAGGCTGGGATGGGGTCAGTATAAGGCTGGAATGGGATCAGTATAAGGCTGGGATGGGGTCAGTATAAAGCTGGGATGGGGTCAGCATAAGGCTGGGATGGGATCAGTATAAGGCTGGGATGGGGTCAGTATAAGGCTGGGATGGGGTCAGTATAAGGCTGGGATGGGGTCAGTATAAGGCTGGGATGGGGTCAGTATAAGGCTGGGATGGGGTCAGTATAAGGCTGGGATGGGGTCAGTATAAGGCTTGGATGGGGTCAGTATAAGGCTGGCATGGGATCAGTATAAGGCTGGGATGGGGTCAGTATAAAGCTGGGATGGGGTCAGCATAAGGCTGGGATGGGATCAGTATAAGGCTGGGATGGGGTCAGTATAAGGCTGGGATGGGGTCAGTATAAGGCTGGGATGGGGTCAGTATAAGGCTGGGATGGGGTCAGTATAAGGCTGGGATGGGGTCAGTATAAGGCTGGGATGGGGTCAGTATAAGGCTTGGATGGGGTCAGTATAAGGCTGGGATGGGGTCAGTATAAGGCTGGGATGGGGTCGGCATAAGGCTGGGATGGGGTCAGTATAAGGCTGGGATGGGGTCAGTAAAAAGCTGGGATGGGGTCAGTATAAGGCTGGGATGAGGTCAGTATAAGGCTGGGATGGGGTCAGTATAAGGCTGGGATGGGGTCAGTATAAGGCTGGGATGGGGTCAGTATAAGGCTTGGATGGGGTCAGTATAAGGCTGGGATGGGGTCAGTATAAGGCTGGGATGGGATCAGTATAAGGCTGGGATGGGGTCAGTATAAGGCTGGCATGGGATCAGTATTAGGCTGGGATGGGATCAGTATAAGGCTGGGATGGGGTCAGTATAAGGCCGGGATGGGGTCAGTATAAGGCTGGGATGGGGTCAGTATAAGGCTGGGATGGGGTCAGTATAGGGCTGGGATGGGGTCGGCATAAGGCTGGGATGGGGTCAGTATAAGGCTGGAATGGGGTCAGTAAAAAGCTGGGATGGGGTCAGTATAAGGCTGGGATGAGGTCAGTATAGGGCTGGGATGGGATCAGTATAAGGCTGGGATGGGGTCAGTATAAGGCTGGGATGGGGTCAGTATAAGGTTGGGATGGGGTCAGTATAAGGCTGGGATGGGGTCAGTATAAGGCTGGGATGGGGTCAGTATAAGGCTTGGATGGGGTCAGTATAAGGCTGGGATGGGGTCAGTATAAGGCTGGGATGGGATCAGTATAAGGCTGGGATGGGGTCAGTATAAGGCTGGCATGGGATCAGTATAAGGCTGGGATGGGATCAGTATAAGGCTGGGATGGGGTCAGTATAAGGCTGGGATGGGGTCAGTATAAGGCTGGGATGGGGTCAGTATAAGGCTGGGATGGGGTCAGTATAGGGCTGGGATGGGGTCGGCATAAGGCTGGGATGGGGTCAGTATAAGGCTGGGATGGGGTCAGTAAAAAGCTGGGATGGGGTCAGTATAAGGCTGGGATGAGGTCAGTATAGGGCTGGGATGGGGTCAGTATAAGGCTGGGATGGGGTCAGTATAAGGCTGGGATGGGGTCAGTATAAGGTTGGGATGGGGTCAGTATAAGGCTGGGATGGGGTCAGTATAAGGCTGGGATGGGGTCAGCATAGGGCTGGGATGGGGTCAGTATAAGGCTAGGATGGGGTCAGTATAAGGCTGGGATGAGGTCAGTATAAGGCTGGGATGGGGTCAGTATAAGGCTGGGATGGGGTCAGTATAAGGCTGGGATGGGGTCAGTATATGGCTGGGATGGGGTCAGTATAAGGCTGGGATGGGGTCAGTATAAGCCTGGGATGGGTCAGCATAAGGCTGGGATGGGGTCAGTATAAGGCTGGGATGGGGTCAGTATAAGGCTGGGATGGGGTCAGTATAAGGCTAAGATGGGGTCAGTATAAGGCTGGGATGGGGTCAGTATGAGGCTGGAATAGGGTCAGTATAATGCTGGGATGGAGTCAGTATAAGGCTGGGATGGGGTCAGTATAGGGCTGGGATAAGGTCAGTATAAGGCTGGAATGGGGTCAGTATAAAGATGGGATGGGGTCAGTATAAGGCTGGGATGGGGTCAGTATAAGGCTGGGATGGGGTCAGCATAAGGCTGGGATGGGGTCAGTATAAGGCTGGGATGGGGTCAGTATAAGGCTGGGATGGGGTCACTATAAGGCTGGGATGGGGTCAGTATAGGGCTGGGATGGGGTCAGCATAAGGCTGGGATGGGGTCAGTATAAGGCTGGGATGGGGTCAGTATAAGGCTGGGATGGGGTCAGTATAAGGCTGGGATGGGGTCAGTATAAGGCTGGGATGGGGTCAGTATAAGGCTGGGATGGGGTCAGTATAAGGCTGGGATGGGGTCAGTATAAGGTTGGGATGGGGTCAGTATAAGGCTGGGATGGGGTCAGTATAAGGCTGGGATGGGGTCAGCATAG
Source organism: Arenicola marina (assembly GCA_964019135.1). Lineage (NCBI taxonomy): Eukaryota > Metazoa > Annelida > Polychaeta > Arenicolidae > Arenicola > Arenicola marina. The sequence goes on from OZ025255.1 coordinate 5,483,826, forward strand.
GGCTGGGATGGGGTCAGTATAAGGCTAGGATGGGGTCAGTATAAGGCTGGGATGAGGTCAGTATAAGGCTGGGATGGGGTCAGTATAAGGCTGGGATGGGGTCAATATAAGGCTGGGATGGGGTCAGTATATGGCTGGGATGGGGTCAGTATAAGGCTGGGATGGGGTCAGTATAAGGCTGGGATGGGTCAGCATAAGGCTGGGATGGGGTCAGTATAAGGCTGGGATGGGGTCAGTATAAGGCTGGGATGGGGTCAGTATAAGGCTGGGATGGGGTCAGTATAAGGCTGGGATGGGGTCAGTATGAGGCTGGAATAGGGTCAGTATAATGCTGGGATGGAGTCAGTATAAGGCTGGGATGGGGTCAGTATAGGGCTGAGATAAGGTCAGTATAAGGCTGGAATGGGGTCAGTATAAAGATGGGATGGGGTCAGTATAAGGCTGGGATGGGGTCATTATAAGGCTGGGATGGGGTCAGCATAAGGCTGGGATGGGGTCAGTATAAGGCTGGGATGGGGTCAGTATAAGGCTGGGATGGGGTCACTATAAGGCTGGGATGGGGTCAGTATAGGGCTGGGATGGGGTCAGCATAAGGCTGGGATGGGGTCAGTATAAGGCTGGGATGAGGTCAGTATAAGGCTGGGATGGGGTCAGTATAAGGCTGGGATGGGGTCAGTATAAGGCTGGGATGGGGTCAGTATAAGGCTGGGATGGGGTCAGTATAAGGCTGGGATGGGGTCAGTATAAGGCTGGGATGGGGTCAGTATAAGGCTGGGATGGGGTCAGTATAAGGCTGGGATGGGGTCAGTATAAGGCTAGGATGTGGTCAGCATAAGGCTGGGATGGGGTCAGTATAAGGCTGGGATGGGGTCAGTATAAGGCTGGGATGGGGTCAGTATAAGGCTGGGATGGGGTCAGTATAAGGCTGGGATGGGGTCAGTATAAGGCTGGGATGGGGTCAGTATAAGGCTGGGATGGGGTCAGTATAAGGCTGGGATGGGGTCAGTATAAGGCTGGGATGGGGTCAGTATAAGGCTAGGATGGGGTCAGCATAAGGCTGGGATGGGGTCAGTATAAGGCTGGGATGGGGTCAGTATAAGGCTGGGATGAGGTCAGTATAAGGCTGGGATGGGTTCAGTATAAGGCTTGGATGGGGTCAGTATAAGGCTGGGATGGGGTCAGTATAAGGCTGGGATGGGATCAGTATAAGGCTGGGATGGGTTCAGTATAAGGCTTGGATGGGGTCAGTATAAGGCTGGGATGGGGTCAGTATAAGGCTGGGATGGGATCAGTATAAGGCTGGGATGGGGTCAGTATAAGGCTGGCATGGGATCAGTATAAGGCTGGGATGGGATCAGTATAAGGCTGGGATGGGGTCAGTATAAGGCCGGGATGGGGTCAGTATAAGGCTGGGATGGGGTCAGTATAAGGCTGGGATGGGGTCAGTATAGGGCTGGGATGGGGTCGGCATAAGGCTGGGATGGGGTCAGTATAAGGCTGGGATGGGGTCAGTAAAAAGCTGGGATGGGGTCAGTATAAGGCTGGGATGAGGTCAGTATAGGGCTGGGATGGGGTCAGTATAAGGCTGGGATGGGGTCAGTATAAGGCTGGGATGGAGTCAGTATAAGGTTGGGATGGGGTCAGTATAAGGCTGGGATGGGGTCAGTATAAGGCTGGGATGGGGTCAGCATAGGGCTGGGATGGGGTCAGTATAAGGCTAGGATGGGGTCAGTATAAGGCTGGGATGAGGTCAGTATAAGGCTGGGATGGGGTCAATATAAGGCTGGGATGGGGTCAGTATAAGGCTGGGATGGGGTCAGTATATGGCTGGGATGGGGTCAGTATAAGGCTGGGATGGGGTCAGTATAAGGCTGGGATGGGGTCAGTATAAGGCTGGGATGGGGTCAGTATAAGGCTAGGATGGGGTCAGTATAAGGCTGGGATGAGGTCAGTATAAGGCTGGGATGGGGTCAGTATAAGGCTGGGATGGGGTCAATATAAGGCTGGGATGGGGTCAGTATATGGCTGGGATGGGGTCAGTATAAGGCTGGGATGGGGTCAGTATAAGGCTGGGATGGGTCAGCATAAGGCTGGGATGGGGTCAGTATAAGGCTGGGATGGGGTCAGTATAAGGCTGGGATGGGGTCAGTATAAGGCTGGGATGGGGTCAGTATAAGGCTGGGATGGGGTCAGTATGAGGCTGGAATAGGGTCAGTATAATGCTGGGATGGAGTCAGTACAAGGCTGGGATGGGGTCAGTATAGGGCTGAGATAAGGTCAGTATAAGGCTGGAATGGGGTCAGTATAAAGATGGGATGGGGTCAGTATAAGGCTGGGATGGGGTCATTATAAGGCTGGGATGGGGTCAGCATAAGGCTGGGATGGGGTCAGTATAAGGCTGGGATGGGGTCAGTATAAGGCTGGGATGGGGTCACTATAAGGCTGGGATGGGGTCAGTATAGGGCTGGGATGGGGTCAGCATAAGGCTGGGATGGGGTCAGTATAAGGCTGGGATGGGGTCAGTATAAGGCTGGGATGGGGTCAGTATAAGGCTGGGATGGGGTCAGTATAAGGCTGGGATGGGGTCAGTATAAGGCTGGGATGGGGTCAGTATAAGGCTGGGATGGGGTCAGTATAAGGCTGGGATGGGGTCAGTATAAGGCTGGGATGGGGTCAGTATAAGGCTAGGATGGGGTCAGCATAAGGCTGGGATGGGGTCAGTATAAGGCTGGGATGGGGTCAGTATAAGGCTGGGATGGGGTCAGTATAAGGCTGGGATGGGGTCAGTATAAGGCTGGGATGGGGTCAGTATAAGGCTGGGATGGGGTCAGTATAAGGCTGGGATGGGGTCAGTATAAGGCTGGGATGGGGTCAGTATAAGGCTGGGATGGGGTCAGTATAAGGCTAGGATGGGGTCAGCATAAGGCTGGGATGGGGTCAGTATAAGGCTGGGATGGGGTCAGTATAAGGCTGGGATGAGGTCAGTATAAGGCTGGGATGAGGTCAGTATAAGGCTGGGATGGGGTCAGTATAAGGCTGGGATGGGGTCAGTATAAGGCTGGGATGGGGTCAGTATAAGGCTGGGATGGGTTCAGTATAAGGCTTGGATGGGGTCAGTATAAGGCTGGGATGGGGTCAGTATAAGGCTGGGATGGGATCAGTATAAGGCTGGGATGGGGTCAGTATAAGGCTGGCATGGGATCAGTATAAGGCTGGGATGGGATCAGTATAAGGCTGGGATGGGGTCAGTATAAGGCCGGGATGGGGTCAGTATAAGGCTGGAATGGGGTCAGTATAAGGCTGGGATGGGGTCAGTATAGGGCTGGGATGGGGTCGGCATAAGGCTGGGATGGGGTCAGTATAAGGCTGGGATGGGGTCAGTAAAAAGCTGGGATGGGGTCAGTATAAGGCTGGGATGAGGTCAGTATAGGGCTGGGATGGGGTCAGTATAAGGCTGGGATGGGGTCAGTATAAGGCTGGGATGGAGTCAGTATAAGGTTGGGATGGGGTCAGTATAAGGCTGGGATGGGGTCAGTATAAGGCTGGGATGGGGTCAGCATAGGGCTGGGATGGGGTCAGTATAAGACTAGGATGGGGTCAGTATAAGGCTGGGATGAGGTCAGTATAAGGCTGGGATGGGGTCAATATAAGGCTGGGATGGGGTCAGTATAAGGCTGGGATGGGGTCAGTATATGGCTGGGATGGGGTCAGTATAAGGCTGGGATGGGGTCAGTATAAGGCTGGGATGGGGTCAGTATAAGGCTGGGATGGGGTCACTATAAGGCTGGGATGGGGTCAGTATAGGGCTGGGATGGAGTCAGCATAAGGCTGGGATGGGGTCAGTATAAGGCTGGGATGGGGTCAGTATAAGGCTGGGATGGGGTCAGTATAAGGCTGGGATGGGGTCAGTATAAGGCTGGGATGGGGTCAGTATAAGGCTGGGATGGGGTCAGTATAAGGCTGGGATGGGGTCAGTATAAGGCTGGGATGGGGTCAGTATAAGGCTGGGATGGGGTCAGTATAAGGCTAGGATGGGGTCAGCATAAGGCTGGGATGGGGTCAGTATAAGGCTGGGATGGGGTCAGTATAAGGCTGGGATGGGGTCAGTATAAGGCTGGGATGGGGTCAGTATAAGCCTGGGATGGGGTCAGTATAAGGCCGGGATGGGGTCAGTATAAGGCTGGGATGGGGTCAGTATAAGGCTGGGATGGGGTCAGTATAAGGCTGGGATGGGGTCAGTATAAGGCTGGGATGGGGTCAGTATAAGGCTAGGATGGGGTCAGCATAAGGCTGGGATGGGGTCAGTATAAGGCTGGGATGGGGTCAGTATAAGGCTGGGATGAGGTCAGTATAAGGCTGGGATGAGGTCAGTATAAGGCTGGGATGGGGTCAGTATAAGGCTGGGATGGGGTCAGTATAAGGCTGGGATGGGGTCAGTATAAGGCTGGGATGGGGTCAGTATAAGGCTGGGATGGGGTCAGTATAAGGCTGGGATGGGGTCAGTATAAGGCTGGGATGGAGTCAGCATAAGGCTGGGATGGGGTCAGTATAAGGCTGGGATGGGGTCAGTATAAGGCTGGGATGGAGTCAGCATAAGGCTGGGATGGGGTCAGTATAAGGCTGGGATGGGGTCAGTATAAGCCTGGGATGGGGTCAGCATAGGGCTGGGATGGGGTCAGTATAAGGCTAGGATGGGGTCAGTATAAGGCTGGGATGGGGTCAGTATAAGGCTGGGATGGGGTCAGTATATGGCTGGGATGGGGTCAGTATAAGGCTGGGATGGGGTCAGTATAAGGCTGGGATGGGGTCAGCATAAGGCTGGGATGGGGTCAGTATAAGGCTGGGATGGGGTCAGTATAAGGCTGGGATGGGGTCAGTATAAGGCTGGGATGGGGTCAGTATAAGGCTGGGATGGGGTCAGTATGAGGCTGGAATAGGGTCAGTATAATGCTGGGATGGAGTCAGTATAAGGCTGGGATGGGGTCAGTATAGGGCTGGGATAAGGTCAGTATAAGGCTGGAATGGGGTCAGTATAAAGATGGGATGGGGTCAGTATAAGGCTGGGATGGGGTCAGTATAAGGCTGGGGTGGGGTCAGCATAAGGCTGGGATGGGGTCAGTATAAGGCTGGGATGGGGTCAGTATAAGGCTGGGATGGGGTCAGTATAAGGCTGGGATGGGGTCACTATAAGGCTGGGATGGGGTCAGTATAGGGCTGGGATGGGGTCAGCATTAGGCTGGGATGGGGTCAGTATAAGGCTGGGATGGGGTCAGTATAAGGCTGGGATGGGGTCAGTATAAGGCTGGGATGGGGTCAGTATAAGGCTGGGATGGGGTCAGTATAAGGCTGGGATGGGGTCAGTATAAGGCTGGGATGGGGTCAGTATAAGGCTGGGAGGGGGTCAGTATAAGGCTAGGATGGGGTCAGCATAAGACTGGGATGGGGTCAGTATAAGGCTGGGATGGGGTCAGTATAAGGCTGGGATGAGGTCAGTATAAGGCTGGGATGAGGTCAGTATAAGGCTGGGATGGGGTCAGTATAAGGCTGGGATGGGGTCAGTATAAGGCTGGGATGGGGTCAGTATAAGGCTGGGATGGGGTCAGTATAAGGCTGGGATGGGGTCAGTATAAGGCTGGGATGGGGTCAGTATAAGGCTGGGATGGGGTCAGCATAAGGTTGGGATGGGATGAGTATAAGGCTGGGATGGGGTCAGTATAAAGCTGGGATGGGGTCAGTATAAGGCTGGGATGGGGTCAGTATAAGGCTGGGATGGGGTCAGTATAAGGCTGGGATGGGGTCAGTATAAGGCTGGGATGGGGTCAGTATAAGGCTGGGATGGGGTCAGTATAAGGCTGGGATGGGGTCAGTATAAGGCTGGGATGGGGTCAGTATAAGGCTGGGATGGGGTCAGTATAAGGCTGGGATGGGGTCAGTATAAGGCTGGGATGGGGTCAGTATAAGGCTGGAATAGGGTCAGTATAAGGCTGGGATGGGGTCAGTATAAGGCTGGGATGGGGTCAGTATAAGGCTGGGATGGGGTCAGTATAAGGCTGGGATGGGGTCAGTATAAGGCTGGGATGGGGTCAGTATAAGGCTGGGATGGGGTCAGTATAAGGCTGGGATGGGGTCAGTATAAGGCTCGGATGGGGTCAGCATAAGGCTGGGATGGGGTCAGTATAAGGCTGGGATGGGGTCAGTATAAGGCTGGGATGAGGTCAGTATAAGGCTGGGATGAGGTCAGTATAAGGCTGGGATGGGGTCAGTATAAGGCTGGGATGGGGTCAGTATAAGGCTGGGATGGGGTCAGTATAAGGCTGGGATGGGGTCAGTATAAGGCTGGGATGGGGTCAGTATAAGGCTGGAAAAGGGTCAGTATAAGGCTGGGATGGGGTCAGTATAAGGCTGGGATGGGGTCAGTATAAGGCTGGGATATATAGATATATAATAGACATTACCTGGAGCACTGTGCCTCCGATATTGGCGAACATGAAGGCCATTCCTATCCCTACACCGGCGTATATTACACCTGAAACAAGAATGCTCTGTACTTCTCCATATATGCACCATAAACTATAATTGTAACTGACATGTTATATATTTTACTTGATGTCCGATGGTAACTGCCTAACCTTCAGTCAGTTAGCAAAACAAAGAGTTTGGAATGGTTTGGGCCCCTTGCCCATCCCACCTATAAGCTTCGTGATGGTAGTGGCTGTTGTGTCCTTGACCTTCCTGGAGCAGAAGCAGAGTCTGCAGATGTCCGCCCACGTGACCGCCGCCAGGGAGTTTATCATGGACGACACGGAGCTGGAGGAACAGGGCAAGTTGGAAGTGTCATAAAGGCTGAACACGGCCCCAATTTCGATGACGTAATACACAGGGAGCCACACTTTTCTACAGTTCTACAGAGGATGCATTAGTTTGGCAAAGGAAAGTGGCTTAATTTAACAACATGCACTACTATTTGTATTGCGTACGATAAATGTATTGTTATGCAATAATAACTTCAATAGGCCAGTGCAGTTCTATTCAAAACATTTCAAAAGTTCCTTAGGGCAAATATTGATGCATGATTGACTTAATTACTAAATAAATTTATTATTATTGTTATAATAATAATAAGTAAATTTATTATGATTGTTATAATAATGCTGAGTAAAATAATACTCAATAAAATAACAATAATAATAAATGTATTTGGTATTAGTATTATTATAACAATAATACTAATACCAAATACATTTATTATTATTGTTATAATAATACTAAATAAATTTATTATTATTGTTATAATATAATACTAAACAAATGTAATATTATTGTTATAATAGCAGTACCGAAGACTGTACTGGGTGTGTTCACATGATATTGACCTGAGTGCTCCGCTGAAGAGGCTGGCCATGAAGAGACCGGGGAGGCCGGGAGCGAACCCAAGGATGTCCAACACATACCGCGGCATCAGCTAAGGGGGAGCGGGGGGGGGGGGGCGAAACAGGTCCAGTGGTACAGACATGAACTGAAAGGTGGGTGGCTTAGGCTGATGGGGCTGAACTGAGCAAGGAAACCTCTCAGGGCAATGAGATGGGTATGGATGACACTTGATACAGCCGCAGACGTAGGTGTCAGGGTTCGAACTCATTACCCGCAGCTTACCATGCTGCGCGTGAATTTTGTATTTGGCTTGAGAACTTGTAAATAAAATATATAAAAAATTGGCTGAACCAAGGAGGCTCCACTCAGTGATATAGAAAGAAAGAAAAACAGCGGCACAGGTTTACTGAATACACTGCATGTCGTCTTAATTCCGAGAAAAATCTTTACCAACTGCTCTTCAAGACAATAATGAAGTTATGGAGGCTCACGTAGATAGCAATACCACGGTACTGGAGGACCCGACTTTGTCGGTAGATCACTGACAGAGGGAGAGAGGGGGTGGGGGGAGGGGGGCTCACCTGGTTGGGGTCGGACACGGTGCCGCGGGAGAGGGGATCACAGTCGGCGTAGAAGGCGAACATAAAGAGGCCGGCCATACAAGACAGCGTGATGATGATAAACATCCCCGGGATGTTCAGCAACAGCGAGCTATGGAACGCCAAACGGTAACAATTTAATGTGTGATGGCCGACGTGGCAGTCAGTTTGAACTAATCAGGACGGTAGTGCCATAACTACGTGCTAGTAGTACTATTACTTACTAAGATAATATTATTATAATATATTATATATATAATATTATAATGCTATAATGACATTATACATCCTTATTGCACGATATCACACTGGAACATAGGGAACATAGTTACACGTACTTCGTGCAGTGCTATAACTTATCCCACATGTTATAGTTATTTGGCGCCTAATATACCATGCTTACTATGAACACTTGTAATAGTAATAATCTTATTAATCATTGCTATTGCACTATTATATTAATATTACACGGCCTATTACCAGATTATTACCACAAATCACAACATGATATCAGTAACACTGTTCTTCCTGCCGATGGTTTTCCTCGTCTAATACTATTGAATGCCCTAATATATCATCATAATAGGAAGGAGCCTACATTTTTGCCTGCTTGAGACTCTTGGTTGCGCCGAATCTCTGGATCATCTGCTGATCCACTGTATACGGATACAGCCAGTTGAAGAAGTTGCCGACCACTAGGATCCAGAAGCTGTGCCGCAACGTCGGATCTGGATCAAAGCTGTAGGGACACAAAGTGAAACATGTGTGTGATAACACAGAACAGAGTGGTCATCATATCAATGTGTGATAACACAGAGTGGTCATCATATCAATGTGTGATAACACCGAGTGGTCATCATGTCAATGTGTGATAACACAGAGTGGTCATCATATCAATGTGTGATAACACAGCGTGGTCATCATATCAATGTGTGATAACACAGAGTGGTCATCATATCAATGTGTGATAACACAGAGTGGTCATCATATCAATGTGTGATAACACAGAGTGGTCATCATATCAATGTGTGATAACACAGAGTGGTCATCATATCAATGTGTGATAACACAGAGTGGTCATCATATCAATGTGTGATAACACAGAGTAGTCATCATATCAATGTGTGATAACACAGAGTGGTCATCATATCAATGTGTGATAACACAGAGTGGTCATCATATCAATGTGTGATAACACCGAGTGGTCATCATGTCAATGTGTGATAACACAGAGTGGTCATCATATCAATGTGTGATAACACAGAGTGGTCATCATATCAATGTGTGATAACACAGAGTGGCCATCATATCAATGTGTGATAACACAGAGTGGTCTCATATCAATGTGTGATAACAGAGTGGTCACCATATGAATGTGTGATAACACAGAGTGGTCATCATATCAATGTGTGATATCATGTTAATGGTGATTCTCGGGATATGACCTTCAATTAAGCCATGTGACAATATGGCTGTGACCCCTAATATCGCCCTTTATATATGATACATGATTTAAATACGCACTCAAAGAACTCGAGCCGGCCGTTGTCGTCGGCGATGTTCCAGGCGTTGCTGAAGCCGCCCACCTCCATGGCCCCCTTGATGAGCACGGCACACATCCCGGCCAGCATGACGAACGTCTGGAAGACGTCCGTCCAGATCACAGCCTTCAGGCCGCCCTGCAACGGAAGCGGAAGTGGATGTCCCCTTGTCTTCACCCTGAGCCGGCATCCTCTCCCCAGAGCCACGTGTTCTGGTCGCTATTATCCCACATTGTTGCTTCATTAAGTATCATGGAAGTCTCGTATTTTCCCGTTCGAATTCATCAGACATTACATCTTCACGTAGCACAGGCTGTCTCGTGCCCTGTCGTGACTCTAGTTTCTAGTTCCACCCTTTTCCCGCCAGCAATTAATTGTAATCAAGACTTGAATACCTTGAATTACCATTTTCACGAAATATCGGTCATGCGACAAGGAAGTATTTAACTTCAATATTACTTACCTTTCAACAAGGAAACAACCAGTCCAGCCCTGTGTAATATTGCCGTTTAGCTATATATTTGCTTTAATCATCACACTGGGGGACTTTAATGATGGGTTTAATTATCGTACTGGGGGACTTTGATGATGGGGAGTCTTTTCCGCTTGGCCTTACCACCGATGTGTAGAAGGCACAGACGCAACCGACCACGACGATCCCAGCCCAAGTGGGAAATCCAGAAACTGAAATGCCAAACACAAAACAACAGGTATTATCGTCAAACGAACCTCGCCATATTGTGTTTTTCTGGCATATTCACACAGATAGATGCCTGCCCATTATTTCAGGCTGGACTTTACACAGCAGAGCCACTTGTAAACAAGCCATGTCAGTAAAGTATTGATGGGTGTGTCCGCGTGCCATTCGAACTGCGGACAGGGACCAAACACCCTATGATCTGTGCTTCACGTGGTAGAGATGTGACATGTGACGGGTATATGGAGTTTGGTGCTTGGTTGTGGGAGGGGTGCAGTACATCAGACGGCGATGGGCAGTCCACGGAGTAGTCCAGTGGTCGGCTCGGGGCAGACTGACTAATGTACGCGCAGACGGCGATGGGCATTCCAGTGGTCGGTTCGGGGCAGGCTGTCGGCGGTGTCTTACCTTCGTTGAGAGCTGTTGACGGCCCGTACAGAACAATACCCATACCGATAGTCTGCAACATCAAAGGATTAGATCACGCCAAGCTTGATTGACTCAATGGTTCCGGACAAATGCACAGTATGTCTCACGTTAATTATCAGATGGTTATGTTGTGGCTGTGTTGTAATTGGGAGGATAACTGCTGATAAACCATAAACCATTTTCGGAAATCCATTGCCCCAGTTTAAAGCATCAACATCCTGCATCCAAATCTTACCGATACATCCTGTTCAAGATGAACATAAAAGCTGGTATTATGTGTGTACACTCACCGATCTGATGATAAACAGGATGGCTCCCAAGACTCTCACGGCCTTCGATTGGAATCGCTTTTCCAGATACTGAAACAGTTTACTGCTCTCAATATCATCAATTTTACTTTAAGTATGTGCCAAAATGTCACTGACATGATCATGACTAAATATGCGTCTGATAAGATCAGCCAGAGGCTCTATAGATACGTCAACTAGTGAGCCAATAAGGTATAGACCGATAGAGGCTGTCAATCATTCACTGACGTCACCATTGCTTTTGTCCAATCATGTGGTGAAAAAAAATTCTTCCACGTGCGTTATGTCGGAAAATAAGTCGGACAAACATAGCAGCATGTCACTTTGTTGTCAGTTTCAGAGATGAGTACTGCTCACCTACCATCAGCTATGATTGTCAATTTCATGTTCACGCTCAAACAAAGAAGGACTCAGGCATGGACGGGGCTCAGTGCCGGAGTTTGGATCGGTCTATCACACAATGTAGCTACCATATTGGGATTGAAATCGACAATGCGTCTAGGTTATTTGACAAGAAATCGACGAGGTGCAAGACGGGGAAGAGTAAAAGTTTGGGTGGGGGCACCTGCATAGGAGAGGTGGTTACTGGGGGAGGTGGTTGCAGGGGAGGATGGTTGCGGCATTTGTGGGTTTGGTATATACAGTACAGGGAGAGGTGCTGAGTGGGCCAAGGAGGGGGCAGGGTGACTTTAAGTATACATGACTATAATTGTGGTACAGCCAAGACGTCAAGCTCCCCGCACGGTGGCGCTACGCAAGCTCCGCTTTTACCACTGCTGTTGGCCGATTTTCAAGATTCTTTAAAAACGGTAAAATCAGATGTAATGTCTTGCAAAATCATAATTTTCAAGAATGAAACATAAAAATCATGAGCTCTGTGTATTTAACACAGCAAAAACATCTTCTGCCCTTTGGAAAACGTCATAATTGTGACTGAACTCGTTCTATTCATCACCTGATGCCGTGTGTTACTTAGGCTGGGTCCCCGGTGCTAGTTTGTAGAAATGCGCGGCGCATGGTTCCTATCAATTTGCGCAGCACCGCCCTGGTGAGCGAGTGTGAAAATGGATTGAGGAAGTAGGCGACAACAGAGATATAACGGAGCCCTAGCGGAGTGAGTCGAAGGCAGAGAGTGCCAAGATGTCAGCCACTGACCTCAAAGACGCTGACGACCTTGAGTTTGAAGAAGAAGGGGCCGAAGACGAAGGCCCCGACGAGCGGAGCCAGGACGGCGCCGATGATGGAGATATAGTACATGCCGCCCTCCATGTAGATCTCGGCCGGGGTCCCCAGCAGCGTGGAGGCAGAAAAGAAGCTGGCGAGCACGGAGAGGGCCACGGGGAAGGCCGACATGCTCCGGTTGGCCATCAGGAACTCCTTGCTCGTCTTCTGGCGGCCTCCGGACAGGCCGTAGTACAGCCCGATCCCGGCAGACATAGCCAGGATGATCCCGAACACGGCGTAATCCCAGGCCGTGAAGGTCGCCTGATCCTCTACCAGGAATTCCGACTCCATGGTCAGGCGGTTATGTAGGGGGCCGTGAGTGGGGAACCTATCTCAGTGTCCAGCGCCACCCACGTCTGGTGGTGGCAAGCAATGGAGAAGGATGGAACGTCAATTCAAATTAGGCTTTATCTAACACTGGGTTTATCCCGTACGGTTCTGTTCATGGCCAGATAGATCGACAGATATTATCATTGAGATGTTTTTATACCATACCGTAAACGCCAGCGATATTTCTTACGGCCTCCGTGCGAGCATCAATAGCTGATAGCGACAAGATCACCCAGTATCATCAACACTGTGACGGTAGTGACTCCTGCTGTTAGCCAGAAAGGCAGGCTGTGACGCCGCTACCAGACAGGCGAGGGTGTATTACATGGAGGTGGACAGGCCTCCGTGACCTCAGGTAGTCACTCCCAGCAGGCGACGGTGTCCTGGTCCCCAGCGAATGCTTCACCTGCCCATCTCTAGGGCTCCCCCGCCGCCCAAGTGGGTGTCACCAGACCACCTGACAGATCTACACTCAACCCTTCGGGTCATTGATAGGGTCTCAGAGGTAGATCGCCAACTGCCATCTGGAACGGGTATCATTGTATGGGCATCTAACATGAATGATGTACTGACCCCCCCCCCCCCCACCCCGCCTCATCCAAAGTGTGTACTTCGCCAGCTGGCCAGATACCCCTCGTAAGGATGTTCTTCGCCAACCCCCCCAAAATACCTCCCCCCCCCCCCTCGATTCAACCCCCCTTCCCACCCACCCACGGGCCTAAATATTGACTGTCGCAATGTCCAACTAAACATAATAATACGCGGCCATTTGAAGAGCTCCAACTTGGTGAGCATCACCTGCCCCGCCGACACGCTGGTACGGTACTCTACAGCCGACCTTTGTCTGGAAGTATTGAGTCCTGAAGCCGAGATAAAGGCTCAGTATCCAGGAGCTTGCGATGGCCCTTGTGGAGCCGGCGATGACTCTCCATGTACTATATATACAGCTTGTTGAGATGTACCGATGTAAGGATGGTTAAAGATGACATGTAATCATTGTAATTAATGTCTCCTACTGATGACTGAGGATTAGCGGGTTAGACTGATTTTCTGGCCGTATTTGTTAACCAAATTTGTAAGTCAAATTTCTGGAAACAAGGATCAATAAGTATATACTGAGTTAAAGTGATGTTGTATTTCAGACACGAACCCTTGCGGCTACAAATCATCTACAATCGTTTTGTCCACGTGTATCAGAGGCTACGACGAATTGGCCTTTTTTCGTGTTTACTCTCTAGTAATGAACACCGGTGTGGTATGCGGAATTGTCCCCCATGTGGAGATGCCTCCCCTGTATCTATCATAATGGCACCGTACGAACACATGGAGCGGAGTGGGTCTCAATATCATGTATTTTATATAAGGGGGACAGATCCGCATGGGGAAAATTTCCGCATGTTACACCCGGCCCTGATATTCACAAATCTAGCTCCATTACCGATTCCAGATCCCCCTGAGCCAGCAGACCTCCCACTTCCGGTTATAACGCCTTCATCAAATGCTGGGCCGGTAAATGAACAACTATCTTCTTATCGTATTAGAAACTTTATATACGAAATAAACACGCGGCATGTCGAACGAGTTTGTTATTGAGGACCTAGCCACGTTTTCTGCGTGGGACTGGTGTTCGTGTCTGTGTTGGTCAGCGCGACCGCCATCGGCCTGTATTAACGGCCTGGCGGGAGGAGGTCGCTTCTGGCCTGTCTGCTGGCCAGCCGCAGCATGACCACCGTCCTCGTATCCCTGTCCATCCTCATCAGTTTCTTCTCCAGACGTCGATAAATAAACTGCACATTTCATTCTACCCACAAACATGGACGCTACCATCGGGCAGAACGGGTATCAAACAACTGCACACTGTGTCCTATATATACTACACCATCGTGAAACCGCTCACCACCTTCTTCGTCGGACTGCTTGTCATCTTTATGACAGGTAAGTAGCGCCCTGAACTAATTAACATACCGAAGCTTCAGTGAGTTCTTTTTATATTTATCTTTTGGTTTGGGCCTGAAAATGAGCTGTAGCCAGGCATATACAATCACCTTCATGTGTTGATGTTTTCTCTCTGTTGCTTTATTACGCAGGGTATACCCATCCTAGTGACCTTGACCCCAGGTACATCCTATGTGGACACATTCTGGCCTTGCTTCCTCAAGTCCTGCCCCTAGAAGGCCACGTGTGGTGTGCAGCTCCAGAACGTAGGTCCAATCAGTTATAACCGGGAGTACTAAGTACCATCCTTACCACATCTTCTAATAATCTTGACCAACATTTTACACTCATACGACAGTCATATCCGGTTCCCTTGGACAATGCCTTAATAAAAATAATTAACTCGAAATGGCGCATCATCTGTGTAGGAATTATCATCGTAAATGTTATTCGGTGAAGTCGTGTTATTTATTTTTGATCTTTAGATGGAGAGAGACCAAGCCCTCTGGGTGGTGGCGCTACGCAAGCTCCGCTTTTACCGCTGCTTTCGGCCCGGGGCAAATTTCAAGATTCTTGAAAAACGGTCAAGTCAGCTGTAATTTCGTGCAACATTATAATTTTCAAGAATAAGACATAAACATAACGCACTCTGTGTATTTAATGCAGCAAAAAATATCGTGTACCATTTGTACTTGGCACTAATTTGTAGAAATGCGCGGTGCATTTTTCCCTATCAATTTGCGCAGCGCCGCCCTGGCGAGCGAGTGTGAAAATGCATTGAGGAATTATGCGACAAACAGAGATATAATTAAAGTTACATGTGGAGCTGACCGTTGCAACGGCTATACCAAAATAAACATAAACAGGAAATGTTACCTTTGACCACAAGCAGTGTCAACGGCCACCGCCAAAGAAAAAGTGGCGCTCCGGACGCTTCTATTGTCTCATATAATTTAGCGCTTGGGCGCCCCTGTCGGTGGTACCGGTAAACGACTTGTGTACATACGTTTATGACGTTTCAAATCAGCACAAGTTTTCATTTTTGTGGCGGACAATTCATGAATTTGAAATGTTTTGCTCATTGGCAGATAATTGGTGAGCGACATGGTAGGTGTTTTTTGTCTGTTATGAACCTTAAGGCCTTAGGTTTGTGTTCTTATACGCAAATTTGGCATTCAAAAACAGCGAAACAACTCCACATGCAACTTTAAGCCCTAGCGGGGTGAGTCGAAGGCAGAGAGTGACGACAGAATTTACAAGGCACTCTATGATGTTGAAGAGTACTTTAAGTATGGAGAGTACTCTAACGGTTATGTGGCTACGATGTAGAGCGTTGAAGCAGGAAGTAAACGGCCGCCGGGACATCAAGTCACGTGATGGCGGGGAAGTCACGCGGTTGTGAAGGCCAAACTGTGTCCTTGGCATTCTTCGACGGCAACATGCGTCAAAGTGGCCACTGGGGTACTCGGTGGCGCCACCAAGTGACAGGCGTATCAACCTAATCTGGACACACGAGAGGGTATCGTCATTTACTACCTTCCTGCCAAACGAACTATTGTCATAAAATCCTATGGCTCTATGCCAACCATCATAGATCATAATGGAGGTCTCCTGGACCAGCACCCCTGCGTTATATATATATATATATATATATATGACATTGTATGTATCATTACCGTGTTCTGGTTAAAATAAACCATTCTATGATTACTCTTTGGCATGTATAAGATTGGCCTGCCGGTACGCTGGTTTCCTGCATGTATTACCCTTGAAGTAATTAATGTTTCGGCCCAATCCGGGTATGAATAAGTGTGCACGTGTTCGTGGTTTCCCATATGAACCACACGCCATCACAACACGCCCTGTGTATG
The DNA here is from genome assembly GCA_964019135.1 of Arenicola marina. Classification (NCBI taxonomy): domain Eukaryota; kingdom Metazoa; phylum Annelida; class Polychaeta; family Arenicolidae; genus Arenicola; species Arenicola marina. The sequence continues at coordinate 5,500,131 of OZ025255.1, forward strand.
CAATCCAAAACATGTATTCACCACCTTACTGATGGCTGTATGCAATTGTTGACACAGCCAGAAGCTGGCCATCATAATGGATACGTGAAGGTTAATTATAACTGCCAAAACTCTTTGCCACAAGGCTATCATGGAGAGTCCTGGAAAAGTCATGGAAATCTATCCTGGGCACCCCAGTTTCACGACTCTTTATATATCTAGGGTTTAGTGTCACAATCTTGGCTATGACAGCTTTTGACTTGGCAAATTTGGAACTGGTACAATACTTCCTTTCTTATTTGCAAATACCTTAGATTTACTAGGGATACGTACGTATATTTGGTAGATCTGGTATTGAAAGTGGAAGGTTGAAAGGGTGTGGCGTCCTTGGCCTCCAGAGCCAGATAATGTTAATAACTTGTTGTGAACCTGTTTGTGTAATGTACAATCGATTTACTATCGGTGGTTTCCAATGCCTAGCTTATTGCTAATTAATGCTTCATTGTCAACGTATGAAACTCACATTAAATTCACATGCTTTGCTGCAGTTTAATATGTAGAATCAAACGCGTGCCCGCAACAGTGTAATACTCTCGTTGATATTCTGTTTAGCGCCATATAGGCAGTCTTAACGCATTCTACGTGTAATTCATAATAAATGAAAACAAGTCCATCGGATGGTCATGAGAGGGGAGGCGGCTATCTTGTGGAATTGTCAATTGTGTTCTAGTCTGTAACTGTAACTACTTTATCATTAGGTTAGAGTGACGAATCCACATATACATCCCACAGACCGAAAAAATCATAATGGAAGATAAAATGTCTTCTATTCGATAGGGGTCGCTCTATGCCCCTGCATATGTCGTGGACAGCGCTGAGACAAGGTCTTACTCTGTTCCTGTCAGTTTTGACGACAAGTACTTTGACGATGTGATCCCGAATTGACCGTTTTACATTTAAGGAAACCTACTACGCCATCAGTAAGCCGTGTAACCCCCTGAAGAGTCTTGCGCAGGACTTTCCTCCGCTCAGTGACACGTGCGCGAGCGAGCAGACGAGATTTGTTTCCCGCGCTGTGTTGGGCCCGGATTTGCGCGGGAAGCAGCCACATGTAAAACACACCAGAGTCCGAAATAACTCTCTGGGAAGCTAACTTGGCGAGGTGGGTAGCGCTATGAGTGGGGGTCTGGGCGGGGTGGAGGGGTGCGGGGGGCATGAAACTTGGCCCATCTGTTACAGTGTATTCTGGGAAGGCTGCTGTTCGTGTACCTGATATCTGACTAACGCCTCCGTCATGCGCCGCAGTAAATCCCGGGCCCCTTGCTGGGGCCGGAGACTACCCCCGGAGGCACCCCCCCCCCCCCCCTCACCGGCTGACGTGGCGTGCTAGCTCCAGACAGGAAGTTTTCGGGGCCTCGCGGTGCACTATCCAGTTAAAGACATCGGCCTCGGCGGCCCGAAGAGAGACCTCGGCGGCCCAAAGAGAGACCTCGGCGGCCCGAAGACAGACCTCGGCGGCCCGAAGAGAGACCTCGGCGGCCCGAAGACAGACCTCGGCGGCCCGAAGACAGATTTTGGCGGCCCGAAGACAGACCTCGGAAACGAAAACGGGACAAAGTCGATTAACGGGTCAGTCACGCGGAGTCGTGAGAGACTGTATGTACAGTGTTTACATGGTACTGCGCATTGTGTTACTAATCCGCAAGTGATCCAGACCGAATCATTCCACTGGATTACATCATACAGAAAGAAAGGCGCCTTAAAATTCAAAATCGCTCTCAGGGAAGTCGGACGGGAGGTCCCGAAAACACTGCAGTTCTGTGGATATACCGTAATCGTCCCAATGGATGCTCTTGACTTAATTTTGACTTAAGTTGTTTCAGTTCTTTCAGTTTATCTCGTATTTAGTAGCCAAGGACCGCTGACAGCCACGGGGTACGTCTGTACCCCCGTCTCCGGTATCTCTCTGGTGGGGCTTAGAGCGACCCTCAGACTGAAACTTCAACACGAGGTAAGGTGGGGCCTGGACACTGCGGACACCCAGGGGTCCGGCAGCCGGGGGGGTGCGGACACCCAGGGGTCCGTCAGCCCGGGGTGTGCGGACATCCAAGGGTCCGGCAACCCGGGGGGTGCAGACACCCAGGGGTCCAGCAGTCCGGGTAGTGCGGACACCCAGGGGTTCGGCAACCCGGGGGGTGCGGACACCCAGGGGTCCGGCAGTCCGGCAGTCCGGGGGGTGCGGACACCCAGGGGTCCGGCGACCCGAGGGGTACGGACATCCATGGGTCCGGCAGCCCAGGGGGTGCGGACACCCAGGGGTCCGGCAGCCCGGGGGGTGCGGACACCCAGGGCTCCGGCAACCCGGGGGGTGCGGACACCCAGGGGTCCGGCAGCCCGGGGGGTGCGGATACCGAGGGGTTCGGCAACCCGGGGGCTACTGACACCCAGAGGTCCGGCAGCCCCGGGGGTGCGGACACCTAAAGAACCGGCAGCCCGGGGGTTGCGGACATCCAGGTCAGAGGGGTGGGGGGCATCCCGTCTAATCGTGCACAAGTACCATGGATATTTTCAAATATATGTCCCCGTAGACCTCTGGATATACCTTCATTGCGTCAGCTGAGCGGCAGATCCAGGCCCCCGGGGTGTAGGGGGGGGGAGGGGATTACAAATCTGGTGGAGCGTTCCCTGGGTGTCCCGTGACCCCTGAGATTTTATTGTGATAAGAAAGATAGGACTGATATATTAAAACTGGTGACTGGCTTCCATGAGCCGGTTTTACGTGAAAATAGAATAAACCCATTGGGTCTGTATGAAGCGGCGACATGAGAGGTTCAGTCGAAAACAGATACCCCATTTCAAACGGATCTTGGAGGTGAAATACCCCTTCCGAGTGCATTTTGGAGGTGAAAAGAGGGAAGGATCTTGCCGCGGAACCCGCCCAGACCCAGCATTGTATTAAGGTAGATGCATAGATTACATTTTTTTCAGACAAACTTCTTGACATTTTTACAACTTATATTACTGTGTATCCAAAACGATAAAATAACATAAAAAAGATATGTCTTCTACCTACTTTTCTCTCAAAATGACGTTGAATAGGTACGGGGTCACATCTAATTTTATAATGGCCGTCAATGGAGAATTTTGGAATTTCGACACGAAATATTCAACAGGAAAAAAAACGGCTCGGACAAAGTTAATAAAAATTTGTCTGTAACAAGCTTGCTCTTTATTTGTTCAAATAAGAGAAAAAAATATATGGGTCTTCTACCTCGTTTTTCGGTAAAATGACCCTGAACATGGACATTGTGCCGGTAATTCTGAGGGTCGGAAGGGGAAACATGCTGAACTAGAGACACAAGTCAATAAGATACTTGGTGTTATCAAATTTACATGAAAACATTGAAGCAACCAAACGTGTAAGCATATAGGCCTACGATGATACGATGATGTGGGGGATCCCTATACACTCCCCCCCCCCCCCCCCACGCCTCCCCCACTGACTTACTGTGCCTGTGTTGTCAACGCTATGTAATTTGCCGGCTTGTTTCTAGTGCCACTTCGTTCAAAGATATATTTATACATCCCAATAAGTTCTTTAGTTTGCTTGGACTTGCGTTTGCCCATCAATTTCCCTTTACAGCGCATCAGTTTCACGACTTTGTTACATAAACAAGAAATAAACGATGACACGCTGCGGACAATAGAGCATTCGCCAGATTAGCCTGGTTCCCCGGCCCAACTTCGCTCACTTACAAGTATGAGTATGAGCGGCGGTACCAGCTTATCGCCAGATCGCAGCGGCATAGTCCACCAGATGGCGCCACAGTGATGCCGGGAACCTCCTTAAGTAACGCCCCCGGGGCCCAGGCCAGGCTAAAGCGGTGAGGGTTAGGGGTAGTGTGGGAGGTTCTCTAAAACTTGCGACCTCACCTTCAGAGGGCCACAGATGTTACGTTTTAGCCGATTTTAAGGAGTGTGGCTGTTTAGGGGGTGGGGTGCGTAACTAGACAATAAGCTAATCCGACTTTCTGCCGCCCCGCGCCACCAACGCACCCTCGCCACTGGAGGTCAATATCAGGTAAGCCAGGCAGTATGACCCCCTGCCCCCCTATATCCCGTGCCCAGGCCGGTCAGACATCACTAATGTTAACCAGTCATCCATGACGACAGCTAGCGCAATGGATGTGCTCTATTCCGCTATTGGCTATCCTCTCGCGGCGATGACTGTACCCACGCCAACCCACGTACTCTTTGCGATTTAAGTGTTTATTATCTGGCAGAATGCACCAGCAAACAGACCTAGCTGTGTTTTATTAACGTAAGCGTGCGTTATTTAAGTAGAGAACACAACAGTTCTTGATAACGAACAATTGTTGTTAATATTGACTCAGATCACCGCCTCTCTCCAATCACTGCCACTCGTTCGGTAATCGACAGGGCTTAATCCGGTTCTCTCACTGAGCTCCACGCGGTTTAACTAACACGAGTTGTTAATGCTCAGCCTAATTGCGTGGTCAGTGAAGAGGAAACCAAACATTGGTCTGACCAGTCGCTTTATGACAGGTCCCCATAGTTATTAAATGTGCTGCTGTACGTAGTAAGGCCAAACACCACTGTTTGTTTCTGCTTCGACTTTTACTGCCCACCAGAAATGGTATTACCTCCCCCACCCCCCCATGTATTACATGGTATATTGGTTATAATGCTTTCAAATACATATATGAGGTCGTTATTTCTCCCTCCGTATAATATGCCATTTAAATGCAGCTTTTTCGGTGAGTCATATCCAGGACTCTGATGGAAACATGTGTCTATTGTTCTATTGCATTTAAATCACAAATTTTAACATCCTCTCATCAAGGGAGACATTGTAATACCTGCCAGTGTCTATTCTAAAGAAAGATTGTGATAGTAAATGGTAGGCTTGGGCTATGTTGACATGTTGTAGATTACCCTAACATGGCAGAAAGACCCTGGTTTGAGGGTGATGTGTTATGCAAAAACGACGCGCTGACTGACCAGAAACACGGAACTTATTGGTTTGGTGTCCGACACCCTGAACCCCGCACCACTATGTTCCCCATGGACTGTTGACAGCATTGTGCTCACAGGTGAATGCTGTGAACGTGTCCTCGCCGTCCACGCCCCCATCGCTAATACGGGTAATCTCCCCCCCCCCACCCCACCCCCTAGGAGGGGGTTACGTCAGACTGGGACCCGGTCTCGTCACTGAAGACTGTCGCAGGTCTGAGGCGGTTCGGTTCAACGCGACCCGCCAGCGTTGTAAACATGGCGCCCGGACAATGATAATGATGGCGTGTGGTGCTGACGTGTTGCCTGATAACGGTAGATCTGAGATTGGATACTGATGTAAGTCCGCAGCTGGTTGTTGGTATGATATGTGAACCTTATCGCCGCTGCTGGACGTGTTGGCGTTATCGCGGCCAGGCGGTGGTATGTCCTGCAGTCAGCTGTTCCCATTCAGTATTGCCAGACTACAGACTTCATTGTCATAATGTAACTGTCTTTCGTTACAGATGACTTCGATTTTTTTGAATAACACACATTGAGGTGCTCAGAATTGTGCAGCAGAGCTGTGGATAAATTGTACAGCTAACAAGGATTCAACCACAGCCTGTTCGTTCGATCTACTTGGACACCGAGAAGGCGTTTGATTGCATCAGGCAAGTTTTCAAGTGAGATTTTTGGAATAACTGGCTTGTAGTAAATGAAGTAAACACTTCGGATTATGACATAAACTGCGGCCACAACGACGTCGATGTTCAACCCGCTAACAGCGAGTGGCGGTCACCTGTCTGACTAGTGATAAGGCCCCGTACATAATGGCGGTGAAGCTGTGGGCGTGAGTCGGGTCAGCGTGTAGACAGCACCGAGACCCTGAGGTGTATCAGAGCCGGGTAAACCGCCACCAGACGCCGCAGCTAGCCCTGATGTCCGGCTTTCTTGTCGCGCTCATCAACTTTTTCGACTCTTTCGGCGATTCTTGCGTCGTGTGTCGGCGTCTAGGACGCCACCACCGACGTGGCAGTGTCCCCTGTGACACCACCGACGTTGGCTTCCCTCCCCACCGCTGCCGCCGCGCTTCCTCCCCCGCCCCCTCCCCCACCCCGCTGTACCGCTTTTCCCGTTCGCAGTCCGTGCGAGACACGGTATACGGCTCGGCTATCCCCTGCTCCAGACGTCGGCAGGACCTGCGTGACGTCACACCGAGACCCCCGTACCTGGCCTACGAAGAGGGTCAAAGGGAGGGCCAGGAGGAACGTCTCCTGTACAGCACCTTCCCCCGCCAGAGGCGAACCCGCCCGACGCGTCGCCTAACGGACCCCTGGCCGGATTTCTCTGGAGATTTCACGTACGAGCCGTACCGGAGCCAGCGTCAGGAGGTTAGAGGTCACTCCGCCTCACCCCTGGCGCCAACCTCGGCGACGGCGCTATCCGCCTCACTAGGTGACGTCACACCAGCCTGGGATATGACGTCGCGTAGCGACGATAAACGACAGGCCGCCATGACGTCGCGTAGCAACAACAACCTCAGCTTGGACGCTCTGCTGAACATGTCCCCGATGGTGGGCGGGGTGGACTTGGTCAAGTCTGCCGCGCGTCACCTCTTCCTGTCCTACATCAAGGGGGAGACCTGCGTGAGGGAGGCCTTCTTCCCCGCCCACCAGAGGGACGGCAGGTATGAGCAGCAAATTGACCCGGGACTCTTCCACTTCCGCCGCTTCGCCTGTCTCTTCGCGGCGCAAGCCGTCTGCAAGTCCAAAGACGAATATCAGATGCATAGTTTGCTGTTGGAAGTGAAAGTGGAGCAGTTGCTGGAAGAGGTTTATAGCAGTCCCCATTGGAAAAAACTAGGTGGGTTGTCTCTGATACTATGTTATTTCTGATACTTATCCCGGGTGTCATGGCGCCGCTATGTATGTCTCTCATGTCCGGACCGGCTAGAATGTCTGTGTATTTTAATAACTTTGCTTTCAGGGTTTACATTTTTAGTGACGACATGCATGGAGGCAAATGAGAAACATACAATTTAATAACGACGGCCTGAACAAAGTCGGGTTTATTAAATCTGAAAGTTTAAAGACCCCAAGAGAACGAAAATAAAAATATAGATAAGAGCAATTATGACCTATTGTTTGTCTAAGATGTGCGTAACAACTACTTGTAGAATTTATACATGCGCGTCGGGCCAGTAAACACGATATTTGAGGATTCTACAAAGCATGAATATTCAAATATGATGTCATGTACTGTATGCCAAAACAATGGACCCACGAGGGCAGGCCGGAGATTTTACCCAACGATTCTTGTTGCAACATCAAGGAAATATGTAAACGAGAGCAGACTTGTAGTTGCTCATTTTGGAACTCCCATCCAGTACAAAACCTCATACCTGGGCCCAAGGGCCCCAATGCGAGAATGCTTAAATTGTTAACAATTTGTTTTTGTCTTCATTGTCAAAATCAGAACAATAAACGGTCTGGTTTTCCCCTATGTTTGAAGGTAGAGCTCTCCAGATCTATCAAGTAGTACCAACGCTCTCCTAGCTGTTACGTCATAACTTATTGTAGAACTCAGTATTATGATCCTCATGACCCAAACATAATTGTAATTAAACGCAGGCTTCATAATGGGAGGTGCCGTTAAACCCCATTCAAATCAAAAAATCAAAAAATCGTAAATGAATGGGAGCATATCTACTTCCGGTTCCGGTGGATAGTGGATGATCATAACGTATCGATTCACTGTCCCACCCTCCGTCACACTTTCTATCAGTTTCTGACCACTGTCCCACACTGAGCACCCTGTCCAGTGCGTCCGTCATAATCACTGCCAGTGTGACATGCGGTAGTAAACCCCCCCCCCCCCCCCTGCGGGACTGTCCCCCTTATACACAATACATATTTGGACCTTCTCCGCTCCACTTGTCCGTGCGGTGACGTTATGATAGATGCAGGGGGGGGGGGGGGGACATATCCGCAGGGCGGGGCGAACCCGCATACCACACCGGTCGTGTGTTACTGGGCGCTGTACCTACTGTGATGTGGTTGTGCTTCCAGGATTCGCTCTTTATACGATGCTTTTCAAAGATCTCGTCAAAGATGAGACAACCAAGTTACCCTTCAGTGCATATTTAAATTCAGACAGGTAAGTTATGACTATATAAATTATGATTTCTTGTTTCATGTGACATGAAGCAGCAGAGTGCATAAACTTATTCTAAATTACCGTCTATAAGCAAACTCACACTTGTTGTTAATCTCTTCATTGGACAGTATTTGACATGAAGATTTCTTACATTAAACAATCTTTCACATATACAAAATGTCTCTCATTGAATAAGTTTTTACATATGCCAAAACTCTCATTTTTATACAAATGACAAAACTCTCATCAAATAATGTTTCACATGTAGATAAGGGCCAATGACTCTTTTCCTTGTAGATGATATCTGGCATAATTTTGCACACGGACAAGGTCTTACATCTAGATCGATCATGTAGCTTATTTCTCAAAATAGATCTACACTCTGTTTGTACTACAGCCGTGAATGGGCGCGCAGGCTGTCGGAGCGCGTACGTCACAAGCAGTGGGTTTACGGTAACCTGATCAGTCCCGTGGTCAGGGGTCAGACAACCAACGATGAGTACAACCGAGACCTCAACCTGCTCTTCGTCAAGCTCCATCTTCTGGACCCCACCTCCGTCATGCCGATCTTTGACTACTTCCGCAAAGGTAAGACCCCGGCCAAGCGCGGGCAATACACAATCCTTGTCACCACGACAACATCCTGCAGTTGGCTTGCAGCCGCCCTATGTCACGCGACGTCTTTGTGTACACCTGTAGATTTTATTTTACACTTAACACATATTTTTGTGTACATGTATAGATTGTTTTATGCACACTTGTAGATTGTTTTGTGTACACTTGTAGATTGTGTTGTACACTTGTAGATCGTGTTGTACACTTGTAGATTGTTTTTGTGCACGCCGTGAGCCCATGGTTTAGATCCGTATTTCGTCCCTTCCCTCCAGCGCTTCCGGATCTGAACCTGGAGCTGGTGACCACCAACTACCTGGGGCCCCCTCTGGACTGGCGGCTCATCCAGCAGGACGTGCAAGCCGCGCTCCAGAAGCCGACCTTCACCTCCGCCCCGAGAACCGGGTCCAGAGGCACCACGCAGGACGTCGAGGTCTTCTACGGCCTGGGAGTCCTGGAGTTCATCATGCAGGACGCCAAGGAAATGGGACTCTGGACCGGGAAGGATCCGGATAATAGGCGTATCACCCAGGTCCGGGATCGGTGTACCATTATGTGATGTGTGTGAGAAGGAGGGTGGGTGGTGGGTGGGTGTGTGACAGTGGGGGCTGGGTGTGCGTTGGTGGTGGTGGTGGGAGTGAGGGCCAGATGGGTAAGGTGAGATGTGAGGCGGGTGCGATCAAAATAATATGGATGCCAAAACGATTCTTTTCAATCGTAATTAGTTTTTCGGTGCTATATAGGTGTCAATGGGAGCATAGCATATATGTCGCACGTCACAAACGCTCCGATCGCAGTCTGCCACGAATGTTGCCAGCCATCTTGCGGAACACCGTCAAAAGCCAAACGCTCTCGCTTATGGGTAAGGCTCTGGGGCATGGTGTATCCATGACAACAGACACTTTTGGTGCTGATGGCCAAACACGTAATGCTCATATAACGCGCGCGATATTAAGTTCTGTTTGAAACGGCCCAATAAAAATGTTGGAACCAATTGTTTTCGGTTTATTATATATTATTAGTTATATTGGTTATTATGCGCTGAGATGAGAACTATTTTCTTCGTGTGCTCTTGATCACGAGCTGGTTCCCCGTGGTCCTTACTGTATCACTCCGCGGCCCATTCCACCCATCGATCAGTTCACAGAGGCACCACAGCGCCACCCTGTGAGAGAGAATGTTTGTATTGGACATATTTCCTGGGAACCAGCCGGAGACATGTCAAGAGACATCGCACTTTAATTTATCAGAGGACTATCTATATGCGACATCTGCTGAGAGTCATAAGGTCTGGCCTCAATATAAGGCAAGCCAAGTGGAGTTTAATTTAATTTAACTGACCGTGAAACCATGCTCGTCAGTTGGAGACAACCTGATGATGATCAAGAAATTCTAGTCGCCTATAGGTACTTATTACTCTTAAAAATGCTTTATTGAAAAGGAATTTTATGTAACACAAGTAAACGTCTGCAAATATAGATCCGCGCTAGCCACATTTAGATGTTCCACGCATAGATAAGGAGTGGAGTTAGAGAGTAGAGATGATACCTCAATAGAACATCGAATCTGTTCCCACATTTGATGAGAGAGCCTAGACTTCCGCCCACGACATTGGTCCAAATACCGCTTACACCCTCCCCCTTCCACGTTCTACCTCATTCCCTTGTTTATCCTTGATGAACTGGCGAGTTGGGTTTTCTTAAGGATTAGACAGGGAAAAGTAGCATTTTCTGTGTTGTAATTGATGATGTACGGTACGTGCAGAACAGTTCTCGATCGAGATTAGCGACCCGCAGCAATATCGATACTATTTCCGCATGATGGCGCCACAACTCGAAAAGCAGGGTTTCGAATAGAACTCGGTTTATCGATTGATAAACTCAGTTTATCGCGGATTAATAAATTTTATTGCAGCTATCATACCCCCGTAGCCGAAAAACAACGATTATCAGATTAAAGAACCAGGTATATCGCTGCATGAGGCGAAAAACGCGATAATCTTTTGATCGATAAACCGAGTTTTTTCGGCGATAAACTCGGATTATATCGCCTATGTTGCACAAACGGTTTGTCATATGCGAAAAAACGAACTACATTTACATATTATAGGCTTAAACACTAGAAGGTTGTAATCTTTTTATTGGTTAACAACATGATATAACCATGGTACAATATATCAGCAGCAGTTGTCGCGTCAATCTGTGGTGAGATTAGGTTTCCCGCTGGGGAGTTTAATTCTCAATTGACACCGGGTATGGGCACTGAATGTAAAATGAAATAGAATGTAATCATATTTGTAATCGTGGTTACATTCAATCACAAGGTCTGATTTACCATGGGTGATTTTAATGCATATGTAATCACTCTTCTATGCCTGTGTGCGTGCAAAAATCAAGCCCTATATTTTATATTGCCTTAATTTTGTTTGTTACACTTCGATTGTAATATTGACGGACGATACAGCCAGTCACAGTATCCCTACGTGTGAGTCGTGACATTACCCCATGAAGTAACACTTAAAGTTATTCAGCAGTGACCTCAGCAAGACAATCACAACCATCAAGCTTCAACGTCAGCGGTTAACTTATATATTCATATATTATCACATATATATTAAGCTTACATATATTTCAGGCATATTATGCGAAGCATGTATAAATATATCTCTTTACGTATATATATCTACAAACACAAGTGTATCACAGTCGCTGCTTTGGGAATATCATGTCGCCACAAAACAAGCGTCACAATACATTGCCACATCATTAACGTTAGGGTCTGTCGGGAATTACATTTATAATTATGTCATGTAACAATTACAAATACCATTGTATCACAATCACTGCTCTGTGAATATCTTGTCATGATAAAACAATAAAAGGTCACTCTTTAGGCGAAGTAACATAACATTGAGTAGGATGTACAAACGTTATACAAGACATTGCCACATCATGAACGTTAGGCTCTTCCGGTAATTGTATTTATCACAGGCTCATTAAGTACTTTCACCGCGTACGACATGTTCACAATGCACGGTTCTCAGGGGCGGATCTAGGAGGGCAACTCCTCCCTACCGAACTTGAGCATACACTGTAAAAGTTGGGCTTTCCGGCTAAATTCATGGGAAAGTGACATTTTGTAGATGCAACCCAGAGGCGGATCCAAGGGGGGGGGGTGTATTAGGGGATGCAAGGGAGGTGATAGTAAGGACTGTTGAAGTCAAAAATGTCAAATTCCATGCCCCCCTCCCCAGGCTGTAAAAAAAAAATTAATGGCCACCCGCGGACGTTTTCACGTCCCCCTCGTTGCGAAATTCCTAGATCCACCCCTGGTTCTGCAGGTAGTTATTTAAACACCCCCTTTGGTTCCAATGGCGGAACCGATATTTCCTTAATTATCGCCCAAACACAACGCCTTGAGATCAAAAACAACGATTTGCTGTATAATTAAGATAGAAAAGCAGATAACACATAAATACCATTATTGTAATAATGTCTATTCAATATATAAATATATGTATATAACTGGTACAAAAACAATTGTAAGCATACACGGCTTCAGGGGTTTATAGTCAGTGCCCAGTATAACAACATTGTAACATGAATCAATGCCACGTCATAACAGTATTAGCCAAACATCAATGGATAACGTTCGCTGGACTACATGTATTACTTAAAACGTATTATAGGTAAACCGTTTGTGTCATAATTGCGTTCATGTGAAAGTGCAATTAGTTTAGAGATGCTATACTAGTGCGATTAGTTTAGAGATGCTATACTAGTGCGATTAGTTTAGAGATGCTATACTAGTGCGATTAGTTTAGAGATGCTATACTAGTGCGATTAGTTTAGAGATGCTATACTAATGCGATTAGTTTAGAGATGCTATACTAGTGCGATTAGTTTAGAGATGCTATACTAGTGCGATTAGTTTAGAGATGCTATACTAGTGCGACCTGTATTGCTGGACAAATAGTGACAAAGAAGGTCTTCAAGCGAATGCGTCAACATATATATGTGTAATGGAATTATCCTGATAATCAGATAAATTCCTTGACATCATGACATCGTTTATTGAGAGCAGGATGAAACTGCAACGCTAAGACAAAGGTTCCTTAATATACATTTGTATGTAATTGTTACTTCAACATATTCATTATGGGATATAATAGAGATTTCTTTCTGTTGCATATATATCGGTATTGCTACATGTTTGCAAAGAGGAATGTCGCGGTTTGGCTTCACACGCGTATATAGCATTGATATTTGTAATTATAATAACATATAATGTAATAGTATATATGTATATATGCGTATCTCACTATATATGTGCTATCTATTAACGTTTCCTTCAGAGCTGCAAGGCGGTCGTTTGATCATTCGCAATCTCTGATTAACGTATATTATATCGACGTGGCCATATGTTGCCACGTGGCCGCCACGCTCCCGTCAAGTGCATGCCGACGCCACGTGCTCATGTCACGTGCTTGTAAACGCCACGTGCTCTCGGTCTCGTGCTTAGGTCACGTGATCCCCGCTCAGTCTCGCGGCGGCTTGGGGCGGCGGCAGCTCCGCTGGTGGACGAGAAGTCTGTCGGGAAGGAATGTCCTGCCACAGTTGGGGCAGGGCGCCAGGTTGTCTCTGGCGGCCTGCATGGCTGCCTCGTTGGCCGCATCTACGCTGTAAGTGCCGCTGCCTGCAGAGCGGGAACAAAGTGTTGTATAGCACCTTGGTCTTATATGTATGGGTGAAGCGATTATCGTTCGAAGTACTTGAAGAAGCACATACATCACTGTTCTACCTAAACTATACCTGATTTCCAATTTATTTGGGGAAACACTTCTTTGACATATTATGTGACTGCGTGAATGTTATTTTTGTACGAAATAGTTATGTTATCATACTTAAAAAAGCAACAAAAACGCAGTGATGTCCAAATGTTGATGATGACACAAAAAAGCCACGCATTCCCACCCCAGATTTGTTTTTCCACATGTACGGACATGGATCTAACAACGTTGCAACCTGCGCTTACCAGCGACCAGGCGGACTTCCGGTTTTCGTGGCTCGGGGCGACGCAAGTTCGGCGGCAGCGTGTCGTTCTGCGCGTGCCACTTCTTGATGCACTGCGGCTCGTGGATGCTGATGGACTTACTGCCGAACTCGCGACCACAGATGTAGCAGATCATCGTTGGGGTCGGCGCGGGCCATCCATGGCCTTCGCCTGGACATCATAACGACAAACAATGTCAATGGAAGCAATGTTACGTTTTAGCCGATTTTAAGGAGTGTGGCTGTTTAGGGGGGGGGGGGGTGCGTAACTAGACAATAAGCTAATCCGACTTTCTGCCGCCCCGCGCCACCAACGCACCCTGGGGGGGGCCTCCCTGGTGTAGTGGTTAGCGCACTAGACCGCAGATCAATAGGTCCTGGGTTCGAATCCGGGCTCGGGCACCTAATCTGGGGCATGTTTCATTTCTTCATCCTTCATCGTCTCGGGAGGTTCCTTGGCCCAATTTAGCCTGTATGTGCACAAAAGTGGCCTAAAACACCAACATTCCATTCCATTCCAACGCACCCTCGCCACTGGAGGTCAATATCAGGTAAGCCAGGCAGTATGACCCCCTGCCCCCCTATATCCCGTGCCCAGGCCGGTCAGACATCACTAATGTTAACCAGTCATCCATGACGACAGCTAGCGCAATGGATGTGCTCTATTCCGCTATTGGCTATCCTCTCGCGGCGATGACTGTACCCACGCCAACCCACGTACTCTTTGCGATTTAAGTGTTTATTATCTGGCAGAATGCACCAGCAAACATACCTAGCTGTGTTTTATTAACGTAAGCGTGCGTTATTTAAGTAGAGAACACAACAGTTCTTGATAACGAACAATTGTTGTTAATATTGACTCAGATCACCGCCTCTCTCCAATCACTGCCACTCGTTCGGTAATCGACAGGGCTTAATCCGGTTCTCTCACTGAGCTCCACGCGGTTTAACTAACACGAGTTGTTAATGCTCAGCCTAATTGCGTGGTCAGTGAAGAGGAAACCAAACATTGGTCTGACCAGTCGCTTTATGACAGGTCCCCATAGTTATTAAATGTGCTGCTGTACGTAGTAAGGCCAAACACCACTGTTTGTTTCTGCTTCGACTTTTACTGCCCACCAGAAATGGTATTACCCCACCCCCCCATGTATTACATGGTATATTGGTTATAATGCTTTCAAATACATATATGAGGTCGTTATTTCTCCCTCCGTATAATATGCCATTTAAATGCAGCTTTTTCGGTGAGTCATATCCAGGACTCTGATGGAAATGTAACAGGATCTTGAGTGTTATAATTAGAACAACTCTTCCCGTTTCTCTAGTTTATTGTTTATTATTTTATGTGTCTATTGTTCTATTGCATTTAAATCACAAATTTTAACATTCTTTCATCAAGGGAGACATTGTAATACCTGCCAGTGTCTATTCTAAAGAAAGATTGTGATAGTAAATGGTAGGCTTGGGCTATGTTGACATGTTGTAGATTACCCTAACATGGCAGAAAGACCCTGGTTTGAGGGTGATGTGTTATGCAAAAACGACGCGCTGACTGACCAGAAACACGGAACTTATTGGTTTGGTGTCCAACACCCTGAACCCCGCACCACTATGTTCCCCATGGACTGTTGACAGCATTGTGCTCACAGGTGAATGCTGTAAACGTGTCCTCGCCGTCCACGCCCCCATCGCTAATACGGGTAATCTCCCCCCCCCCCCCCCCTTCACCCCCTAGGAGGGGGTTACGTCAGACTGGGACCCGGTCTCGTCACTGAAGACTGTCCCAGGTCTGAGGCGGTTCGGTATACGGTATACGGCTCGGCTATCCCCTGCTCCAGACGTCGGCAGGACCTGCGTGACGTCACACCGAGACCCCCGTACCTGGCCTACGAAGAGGGTCAAAGGGAGGGCCAGGAGGAACGTCTCCTGTACAGCACCTTCCCCCGCCAGAGGCGAACCCGCCCGACGCGTCGCCTAACGGACCCCTGGCCGGATTTCTCTGGAGATTTCACGTACGAGCCGTACCGGAGCCAGCGTCAGGAGGTTAGAGGTCACTCCGCCTCACCCCTGGCGCCAACCTCGGCGACGGCGCTATCCGCCTCACTAGGTGACGTCACACCAGCCTGGGATATGACGTCGCGTAGCGACGATAAACGACAGGCCGCCATGACGTCGCGTAGCAACAACAACCTCAGCTTGGACGCTCTGCTGAACATGTCCCCGATGGTGGGCGGGGTGGACTTGGTCAAGTCTGCCGCGCGTCACCTCTTCCTGTCCTACATCAAGGGGGAGACCTGCGTGAGGGAGGCCTTCTTCCCCGCCCACCAGAGGGACGGCAGGTACGAGCAGCAAATTGACCCGGGACTCTTCCACTTCCGCCGCTTCGCCTGTCTCTTCGCGGCGCAAGCCGTCTGCAAGTCCAAAGACGAATATCAGATGCATAGTTTGCTGTTGGAAGTGAAAGTGGAGCAGTTGCTGGAAGAGGTTTATAGCAGTCCCCATTGGAAAAAACTAGGTGGGTTGTCTCTGATACTATGTTATTTCTGATACTTATCCCGGTTGTCCTGGCGCCGCTATGTATGTCTCTCATGTCCGGACCGGCTAGAATGTCTGTGTTTTTTAATTACTTTGCTTTCAGGGTTTACATTTTTAGTGACGACATGCATGGAGGCAAATGAGAAACATACAATTTAATAACGACGGCCTGAACAAAGTCGGGTTTATTAAATCTGAAAGTTTAAAGACCCCAAGAGAACGAAAATAAAAATATAGATAAGAGCAATTATGACCTATTGTTTGTCTAAGATGTGCGTAACAACTACTTGTAGAATTTATACATGCGCGTCGGGCCAGTAAACACGATATTTGAAGATTCTACAAAACATGAATATTCAAATATGATGTCATGTACTGCATGCCAAAAAAATGGACACACGAGGGCAGGCCGGAGATTTTACCCAACGATTCTTGTTGCAACATCAAGGAAATATGTAAACGAGAGCAGACTTGTAGTTGCTCATTTTGGAACTCCCATCCAGTACAAAACCTCATACCTGGGCCCAAGGGCCCCAATGCGAGAATGCTTAAATTGTTAACAATTTGTTTTTGTCTTCATTGTCAAAATCAGAACAATAAACGGTCTGGTTTTCCCCTATGTTTGAAGGTAGAGCTCTCCAGATCTATCAAGTAGTACCAACGCTCTCCTAGCTGTTACGTCATAACTTATTGTAGAACTCAGTATTATGATCCTCATGACCCAAACATAATTGTAATTAAACGCAGGCTTCATAATGGGAGGTGCCGTTAAATCCCATTCAAATCAAAAAATCAAAAAATCGTAAATGAATGGGAGCATATCTACTTCCGGTTCCGGTGGATAGTGGATGATCATAACGTATCGATTCACTGTCCCACCCTCCGTCACACTTTCTATCAGTTTCTGACCACTGTCCCACACTGAGTACCCTGTCCAGTGCGTCCGTCATAATCACTGCCAGTGTGACATGCGGTAGTAACCCCCCCCCCCTCCCCCCTGCGGGACTGTCCCCCTTATACACAATACATATTTGGACCTTCTCCGCTCCACTTGTCCGTGCGGTGACGTTATGATAGATGCACGGGGTGGGGGGACATATCCGCAGGGCGGGGCGAACCCGCATACCACACCGGTCGTGTGTTACTGGGCGCTGTACCTACTGTGATGTGGTTGTGCTTCCAGGATTCGTTCTTTATTCGATGCTTTACAAAGATCTCGTCAAAGATGAGACAACCAAGTTACCCTTCAGTGCATATTTAAATTCAGACAGGTAAGTTATGACTATATAAGTTATGATTTCTTGTTTCATGTGACATGAAGCAGCAGAGTGCATAAACTTATTCTAAATTACCCTCTATAAGCAATCTCACACATGTTGTTAATCTCTTCATTGGACAGTATTTGACATGAAGATTTCTTACATTAAACAATCTTTCACATATACAAATGTCTCTCATTGGGTAAGTTTTTACATATGCCAAAACTCTCATTTTTATACAAATGACAAAACTCTCATCAAATAATGTTTCACATGTAGATAAGGGCCAATGACTCTTTTCTTTGTAGATGATATCTGGCATAATTTTGCACACGGACAAGGTCTTACATCTAGATCGATCATGTAGCTTATTTCTCAAAATAGATCTACACTCTGTTTGTACTACAGCCGTGAATGGGCGCGCAGGCTGTCGGAGCGCGTACGTCACAAGCAGTGGGTTTACGGTAACCTGATCAGTCCCGTGGTCAGGGGTCAGACAACCAACGATGAGTACAACCGAGACCTCAACCTGCTCTTCGTCAAGCTCCATCTCCTAGACCCCACCTCCGTCATGCCGATCTTTGACTACTTCCGCAAAGGTAAGACCCCGGCCAAGCGCGGGCAATACACAATCCTTGTCACCACGACAACATCCTGCAGTTGGCTTGCAGCCGCCCTATGTCACGCGACGTCTTTGTGTACACCTGTAGATTTTATTTTACACTTGACACATATTTTTGTGTACATGTATAGATTGTTTTATGCACACTTGTAGATTGTTTTGTGTACACTTGTAGATTGTGTTGTACACTTGTAGATCGTGTTGTACACTTGTAGATTGTTTTTGTGCACGCCGTGAGCCCATGGTTTAGATCCGTATTTCGTCCCTTCCCTCCAGCGCTTCCGGATCTGAACCTGGAGCTGGTGACCACCAACTACCTGGGGCCCCCTCTGGACTGGCGGCTCATCCAGCAGGACGTGCAAGCCGCGCTCCAGAAGCCGACCTTCACCTCCGCCCCGAGAACCGGGTCCAGAGGCACCACGCAGGACGTCGAGGTCTTCTACGGCCTGGGAGTCCTGGAGTTCATCATGCAGGACGCCAAGGAAATGGGACTCTGGACCGGGAAGGATCCGGATAATAGGCGTGTCTCCCAGGTCCGGGATCGGTGTACAATTATGTGATGTGTGTGAGAAGGAGGGTGGGTGGTGGGTGGGTGTGTGACAGTGGGGGCTGGGTGTGCGGTGGTGGTGGTGGTGGGAGTGAGGGCCAGATGGGTAAGGTGAGATGTGAGGCGGGTGCGATCAAAATAATATGGATGCCAAAACGATTCTTTTCAATCGTAATTAGTTTTTCGGTGCTATATAGGTGTCAATGGGAGCATAGCATATATGTCGCACGTCACAAACGCTCCGATCGCAGTCTGCCACGAATGTTGCCAGCCATCTTGCGGATCACCGTCAAAAGCCAAACGCTCTCGCTTATGGGTAAGGCTCTGGGGCATGGTGTATCCATGACAACAGACACTTTTGGTGCTGATGGCCAAACACGTAATGCTCATATAACGCGCGCGATATTAAGTTCTGTTTGAAACGGCCCAATAAAAATGTTGGAACCAATTGTTTTCGGTTTATTATATATTATTAGTTATATTGGTTATTATGCGCTGAGATGAGAACTATTTTCTTCGTGTGCTCTTGATCACGAGCTGGTTCCCCGTGGTCCTTACTGTATCACTCCGCGGCCCATTCCACCCATCGATCAGTTCACAGAGGCACCACAGCGCCACCCTGTGAGAGAGAATGTTTGTATTGGACATATTTCCTGGGAACCAGCCGGAGACATGTCAAGAGACATCGCACTTTAATTTATCAGAGGACTATCTATATGCGACATCTGCTGAGATTCATAAGGTCTGGCCTCAATATAAGGCAAGCCAAGTGGAGTTTAATTTAATTTAACTGACCGTGAAACCATGCTCGTCAGTTGGAGACAACCTGATGATGATCAAGAAACTCTAGTCGCCTATAGGTACTTATTACTCTTAAAAATGCTTTATTGAACAGGAATTTTATGTAACACAAGTAAACGTCTGCAAATATAGATCCGCGCTAGCCACATTTAGATGTTCCACGCATAGATAAGGAGTGGAGTTAGGGAGTAGAGATGATACCTCAATAGAACATCGAATCTGTTCCCACATTTGATGAGAGAGCCTAGACTTCCGCCCACGACATTGGTCCAAATACCGCTTACACCCTCCCCCTTCCACGTTCTACCTCATTCCCTTGTTTATCCTTGATGAACTGGCGAGTTGGGTTTTTTTAAGGATTAGACAGGGAAAAGTAGCATTTTCTGTGTTGTAATTGATGATGCACGGTACGTGCAGAACAGTTCTCGATCGAGATTAGCGACCCGCAGCAATATCGATACTATTTCCGCATGATGGCGCCACAACTCGAAAAGCAGGGTTTCGAATAGAACTCGGTTTATCGATTGATAAACTCAGTTTATCGCGGATTAATAAATTTTATTGCAGCTATCATACGCCCATAGCCGAAAAACAACGATTATCAGATTAAAGAACCAGGTATATCGCTGCATGAGGCGAAAAACGCGATAATCTTTTGATCGATAAACCGAGTTTTTTCGGCGATAAACTCGGATTATATCGCCTATGTTGCACAAACGGTTTGTCATATGCGAAAAAACGAACTACATTTACATATTATAGGCTTAAACACTAGAAGGTTGTAATCTTTTTATTGGTTAACAACATGATATAACCATGGTACAACATATCAGCAGCAGTTGTCGCGTCAATCTGTGGTGAGATTAGGTTTCCCGCTGGGGAGTTTAATTCTCAATTGACACCGGGTATGGGCACTGAATGTAAAATGAAATAGAATGTAATCATATTTGTAATCGTGGTTACATTCAATCACAAGGTCTGATTTACCATGGGTGATTTTAATGCATATGTAATCACTCTTCTATGCCTGTGTGCGTGCAAAAATCAAGCCCTATATTTTATATTGCCTTAATTTTGTTTGTTACACTTCGATTGTAATATTGACGGACGATACAGCCAGTCACAGTATCCCTACGTGTGAGTCGTGACATTACCCCATGAAGTAACACTTAAAGTTATTCAGCAGTGACCTCAGCAAGACAATCACAACCATCAAGCTTCAACGTCAGCGGTTAACTTATATATTCATATATTATCACATATATATTAAGCTTACATATATTTCAGGCATATTATGCGAAGCATGTATACATATATCTCTTTACGTATATATATCTACAAACACAAGTGTATCACAGTCGCTGCTTTGGGAATATCATGTCGTCACAAAACAAGCGTCACAATACATTGCCACATCATTAACGTTAGGGTCTGTCGGGAATTACATTTATAATTATGTCATGTAACAATTACAAATACCATTGTATCACAATCACTGCTCTGTGAATATCTTGTCATGATAAAACAATAAAAGGTCACTCTTTAGGCGAAGTAACATAACATTGAGTAGGATGTACAAACGTTATACAAGACATTGCCACATCATAAACGTTAGGCTCTTCCGGTAATTGTATTTATCACAGACTCATTAAGTACTTTCACCGCGTACGACATGTTCACAATGCACGGTTCTCAGGGGCGGATCTAGGGGGGCAACTCCTCCCTACCGAACTTGAGCATACACTGTAAAAGTTGGGCTTTCCGGCTAAATTCATGGGAAAGTGACATTTTGTAGATGCAACCCAGAGGCGGATCCAAGGGGGGGGGGTGTATTAGGGGATGCAAGGGAGGTGATATTAAGGACTGTTGAAGTCCAAAATGTCAAATTCCATGCCCCCTCCCCCAGGCTGTAAAAAAAAAATTAATGGCCACCCGCGGACGTTTTCACGTCCCCCTCGTTGCGAAATTCCTAGATCCACCCCTGGTTCTGCAGGTAGTTATTTAAACACCCCCTTTGGTTCCAATGGCGGAAACGATATTTCCTTAATTATCGCCCAAACACAACGCCTTGAGATCAAAAACAACGATTTGCTGTATAATTAAGATAGAAAAGCAGATAACACATAAATACCATTATTGTAATAATGTCTATTCAATATATAAATATATGTATATAACTGGTACAAAAACAATTGTAAGCATACACGGCTTCAGGGGTTTATAGTCAGTGCCCAGTATAACAACATTGTAACATGAATCAATGCCACGTCATAACAGTATGAGCCAAACATCAATGGATAACGTTCGCTGGACTACATGTATTACTTAAAACGTATTATAGGTAAACCGTTTGTGTCATAATTGCGTTCATGTGAAAGTGCAATTAGTTTAGAGATGCTATACTAGTGCGATTAGTTTAGAGATGCTATACTAGTGCGATTAGTTTAGAGATGCTATACTAGTGCGATTAGTTTAGAGATGCTATACTAGTGCGATTAGTTTAGAGATGCTATACTAGTGCGATTAGTTTAGAGATGCTATACTAGTGCGACCTGTATTGCTGGACAGATAGTGACAAAGAAGGTCTTCAAGCGAATGCGTCAACATATATATGTGTAATGGAATTATCCTGATAATCAGATAAATTCCTTGACATCATGACATCGTTTATTGAGAGCAGGATGAAACTGCAACGCTAAGACAAAGGTTCCTTAATATACATTTGTATGTAATTGTTACTTCAACATATTCATTATGGGATATAATAGAGATTTCTTTCTGTTGCATATATATCGGTATTGCTACATGTTTGCAAAGAGGAATGTCGCGGTTTGGCTTCACACGCGTATATAGCATTGATATTTGTAATTATAATAACATATAATGTAATAGTATATATGTATATATGCGTATCTCACTATATATGTGCTATCTATTAACGTTTCCTTCAGAGCTGCAAGGCGGTCGTTTGATCATTCGCAATCTCTGATTAACGTATATTATATCGACGTGGCCATATGTTGCCACGTGGCCGCCACGCTCCCGTCAAGTGCATGCCGACGCCACGTGCTCATGTCACGTGCTTGTAAACGCCACGTGCTCTCGGTCTCGTGCTTAGGTCACGTGATCCCCGCTCAGTCTCGCGGCGGCTTGGGGCGGCAGCTTCGCTGGTGGACGAGAAGTCTGTCGGGAAGGAATGTCCTGCCACAGTTGGGGCAGGGCGCCAGGTTGTCTCTGGCGGCCTGCATGGCTGCCTCGTTGGCCGCATCTACGCTGTAACTGCCGCTGCCTGCAGAGCGGGAACAAAGTGTTGTATAGCACCTTGGTCTTATATGTATGGGTGAAGCGATTATCGTTCGAAGTACTTGAAGAAGCACATACATCACTGTTCTACCTAAACTATACCTGATTTCCAATTTATTTGGGGAAACACTTCTTTGACATATTATGTAACTGCGTGAATGTTATTTTTGTACGAAATAGTTATGTTATCATACTTAAAAAAGCAACAAAAACGCAGTGATGTCCAAATGTTGATGATGACACAAAAAAGCCACGCTTTCCCACCCCAGATTTGTTTTTTCACATGTACGGACATGGATCTAACAACGTTGCAACCTGCGCTTACCAGCGACCGGGCGGACTTCCGGTTTTCGTGGCTCGGGGCGACGCAAGTTCGGCGGCAGCGTGTCGTTCTGCGCGTGCCACTTCTTGATGCACTGCGGCTCGTGGATGCTGATGGACTTACTGCCGAACTCGCGACCACAGATGTAGCAGATCATCGTGGGGGGTCGGCGCGGGCCATCCATGGCCTTCGCCTGGACATCATAACGACAAACAATGTCAATGGAAGCAGAATCATTAATTAAGCAACTTAAAAACCGAATAAACCATTCACAAATAAAACGTTGATGAATGTTGTCGCGTTCAACTATTCTGACACTTAACGCACAGTTTCTTGAATTTGACATCTGTTCAAATACTAACATTTTGTAAACGGTGTTGAAATATGCTAAATGAAGTAAATAATACAACTTCAATGTTTTTAGCATTCATAGTTTTAGTTGAAGTTGATTTTAGTTTGGCTCACCGCTGGCTTGGCAGTGTTGGCTGCTGGTGGTGGTGGCTGTTGTCCTGGCGACTGGGAGGGGCCGGCAGGGGGGGCGCCCCCCTGGCGGCGGGGGGCGGGGGGAGCCTTGCACGTCTTCTCGTGAACCATGATTCGGTCCGGGTTGAACGTTCTGCCGCAGTTCCTACAGGCCACGAGGTTGCTTTGCGAGGCTTGCCACTGGGCCTCCTGCACCTGTTGTCTGCAAGTAAACGGTGGGTGTTATAACCTCTCCAGATCGTGGTACGGAATTACAATATCCACACACGATACATCCGATTGTGACAGTAGGGTCAACTATCCACAAACGGTCAGTATTTCTCTTTCTGGTACTTCTGACGACCTCAGCAGTGTTAATTTACAAGAGAATGAAACTCGGTTAACAATAACCTTGGCCAACAAAGGCCTAAGCCACATTGGTTAACGTAATGTGTAAATCTGAGCTGAGCGGCTTGGTTAAATAACATTTATATTGCTCACGATCGTAAACCTTAACAGTTTCGGATGTTTGTAAAACTTCGTCATTTTGTTGCATACATTTTATCCATAATTAGATTTAGCTTCGAGCCAAGCCATGCATATACTTTAGAATAAGTTCTGCTGTCCCGAATCTGGACATGAGATGAAATTGTTTTGTTGTTGTGGGCCTGTTGTGTGAACACGAGGGCTTAATTAGGCTAAGGAACCGTCGGGGGCAATGAATTATGTCGATGAAGTGTGTCCCACGTTAGATCGCCCAGACTTGGTTTCCAACCACTGATCTATTGATCTATCGAGTGCTCTGCCACTCGGCCACTCGGCCACGGAGACTTCCATTTGTTGAACAGCCCTTATACAGTAGGTAAAGTGGGCACCAGTAGCATTCCGCTCGATAGGGTCGACAAAAGTGACTGATGACCACTCAGGGGAGTGACACGGCCATAAGCCTGGGTCCCGCCGAGCCATTGGACATGTCACGCTGAACACACTGCGCCGTGGAGACGGCGGCGTGTTGTAAGCATGTAACCAGGTGACCCCCAGCATGTCAACAGTTCGGGTCTGCAGGCTCAACAGCTATGTGTGGACATAGTCGCCATTCGTCATGTCAGGTCAGCCCCGAGGTCAGCCCTAATGATCATAACAGCGACATGCGATCAATACCACTTCAGTAGAAGTATGTATGAATTGCTTCTGTATGCAAGGAACCTATACACAGTGACCTTTGGAAGGGAGCAGGGGGTGGGGTGACTCGCGGGTGGGGGGGGGGGGTACTCAATACGGGGGGTTCCGCGGTGCAGCCCCCACCCCCCCTTTCTCACCGTCCAAATCCACTCGGACGGGGGTATTTTTTGCGGCAACCCGCTCTATCAATGCCCATTTTTCAAATAGTTTTCAAATATCCGCTCTATAGGGGCATCTTTTTCATCACAAATCTCCGCTCCCTCAGGCATCAAGGGGCACCCGCGGAGCCCCCCCCCCCCCCACCAAATTCGTATAACAGTGCCTCCCCCCCCCCCCCCACCGGGGCAGGGGGTGGGGTGACCGGGGTTTGGCACCCAACGGGCCCCCACTTTGAAAGGAAATAAGACGTTGGTATTATAGACCTTTGTGTGCCAGAGCAAGGCGTCCTCGGGGACAATTTGAATAGAAGAGCTAGACGAAAGAATATGTCAAAATAACACGGGGTCAAAGTTCAAAGCATCGAACTCGAAAACATCGAAAGTAACATGGCTTCTAATTAATCATAATCACACGAACTCGTGCGGTACGGCACCAGTAGCAAAGTAAGCGCTAAAAGTGGTATAATTAATGCCTTCGAAAAGTTCTTCGATAAGATTCATTTTCAAAGCTCGTGTCTCAAGGATAATGATCATGGTATATTTGACGTCGAACATATAACGTAAGCAGAGGCCCGGGGGGAGGAGGGGTAGTATTTAATACATTGGTGAACTTGAGATGGTTCCGCGGTAACGCTCCCCATTGTTCCCCTGCTGACGTCCAAAATCCGTTAGGAGGGGCTTTTTAAGCTCCACAATCCGCTCGCTCTATGTCGCCGTTCCATGCAGGCCCGCGGTTTATTTTTTCCCCAGCAAACTCCCTATACCTTTTTCATCAGAAATATCAGCTCTATAGAGGTACCTATTTCATCAGAAATGTCCGCTCTATTGGGGTACATTTTTCATAGAAAATGTCCGCTCTATTGGGGTACATATTTCATAGAAAATGTCCGCTCTATTGCGGTAACTTATTCATCAGAAACTTCCGTTCTAGTAGGCTCTATTATTTTCATCACAGATATCCAAACCCCCGGGGTTTGAGGCCGCTTTTGTACACAGAATGGCTACACTGTAATCTCCCGGGACGATGAACGATGAACGGATAAAACAAGCCCCACAGGAGGTGCACACCCGGATTCGAACCCAGTGTCCCAGAAGCCGATTTTGCATAAAGACTGACGCTCGATAATAAAAGAGCCACTTACCTTGACATGTTGGCGCCATTGTTGGGCAGCGCCTCCGGTTTGGTGGGACGTTTCTTCCGCAGCTCCTTGGGCAGCTTGCTGTTCTCGATCTCCCACTTGGCCAGACACTGTGGCTCGTGGATCGGCAGCGAGGCGTCCGTGAACTGTCGGCTGCAGATGTAGCAGAAGACCATCTTAGCGGTCCTCTTCATGCCGCCGCCGCCTCCGCCGCCACCCGCACCACCTGGCGAGGCAGAAGACGATTTTGCAGTTGGGGGGAGTTCACCAGGTCCTCCGCCCTGCGCCGGTGCGCCGCCAACCCTTGTCGCACCCCGCTTTCCCGACTTCGGAGGGCCACCTTTCAAGCACACCCGTTCATGAACCTGGATTCTGTCCGCGTTGAAGGTGCGGCCGCAGTTCCTGCAGGGTACCATGTTGGCGTCGGCAGCAGCCCGAGCCGCTTCGTTCATCATGTCGACGTTGTAGCTGCCGCTTTTGGAGCCGCTTAACGCCTGGTTGTAGATCTCTGGTTTCTTGGGCATCGGGCGGCGCTGGTCGCGTGGTAAGCGGTTGTTCTCCACCTTCCACTTCTCGAGGCACTGCGGCTCGTGAATGGGCAGCGACGCCATGGTGAACTCCCGCCCGCAGATGTAACACACGACGAACTGGGACTTCCTCTTCTTCCCGTAACCCATTCCTATCCCTGTCTTGACCAGACCATCCGACCCAATCGTCTGCGACTTGGCGACAGACGACGAACCGATTCGAGACGTCTTTTGCGCCGTGTGCGGCTCCTTGCTGCTCGGGTTGGCGATGGTACTTCCCTTGCGGATGGTGGCCGTCCGGGCCCTCTCCCCTGAGGAGGAGGCCCGGGGGGTGCCCGCCCGGGGGGTGCCTGCCCGTGGGGCCGTCGGGAAAGGGTGGTTGCCGATGTCAATGCGACTCGTGGCATTGACCACTTTGGGGTGTTCCAGGGTAGCGGTGGTCGGTCGCTCAGCCCTCTCCGCCTCCTGCGATGTCCCACCCTGGTTGCTCCCCACCCTATGCGGCTGTTGTTGCTGTTGCGAATACTTATTTAGAGGTTTCAGCGGCTTTCCAGGCCGGCAACTTTTCTGGTGGACGGGTAGGCGGTCTGGGAGGAAGGTGCGGCCGCAGTGGTGACAGGGAGCCAGGTTACTCTGTGCACTCCGCCAGGCGGCCTCGTTCATGGCCTGCATGTCGCGCCCCCCACCCCCGCCCAGGGTGGGCAACAGCTCCGGCTTCCGCGGGGCCGGGCGGCGCATGGTTTTAGGCAGATTGTCATTCTCCCGTTGCCACTTCTGCAGACACTGGGGCTCGTGGATTCCTAGAGACTTGGAACCGAATTCCCTCCCGCAAATGTAGCAGACCGCAGTTGTGGGTCGTTTCATGGTTTCCTCATCAACTGATTAAGAGGATGCGGCAAAGATTGGCGAGCGCTACAGAGTCTCAATCAATATTAGACAATGAAAACCCAAACCAAAGCTCGATAAAAACTACCATATATCTGTACTCTAACAGCATTTCCCGCCCTGAATAATTAAATTTCCGGATCGTTTCGTAAACGTTACCTGGACGCATTGTTTCTCGCAAATGCTTGTACCACCCTTACCAGACTGACAGAAAATGCCTCTTAAAAAGCATATTCTTTCTAATTCGTATAACAGTACACGATAGCATATTGTCTTCATGCAATTAGTACATTATTAAATAATTTTCACTTGACAGATTTTAAACGACTCTCGTGAGAAAATTCCTGCATGAGCAGCTTTAAATTATTGTAGGCCTAACCAAGTTCCAGCCCTCATAACGTGCGTAGGGCCTAACGGATTTGGATATCTATCTAAGCTCATGTAATTCAGACAATAAGGGAACAGTTAACTTACCTTAGCGGGGCTGTATACGACTGATGTTCTGATACGGTGTGTCGTTTTCAGTCCACCGACGGTCAAATATTTCCCCACAAGCCTGAATTATCCACTCAGTATTTTGACAGGTATTTGTTGACAACGCCTTGACAATGACCTTGACCTTACTGGGTTTTAACGGAGCTCTTCAATCGGAGGTAGGATGAAGTTTTATGAGGAAAATGTCAACTTCCGGTTCGGGGGCGAATGCGCCACCGCAACTAAAAAATTACGTTTTTATCGAGAAACTGGGCAGTGGAACTTATGCCACCGTGTACAAAGCTTACCGAAAGGTACCTGGCGGGGTCTGTCTGAAGATGACATTCTCCATATGTGACATAAATTTCAATCCCCAGATATCTGCTTTCTGTAAACGTGGTCTGCTAACGCTTACCCGACAAACAGTCTGCCACCAGTGCTTACCAGAACGGCCGTATACGGTATGGGTTAGGGTGGATGGGGTGGTGGTCTATGAGGGAAGGGGTGGAGGAAGGAGGGGTGCGTGAAGCTAGCAGCCCGGTCGATTGACTGGCCATGCACACTGACACTGTGCAATGAGTGTAGTTCCATAGATGTAATGTAGTTAGCCTGAAAGTTCAGACGGTACAGTCTTGACACTTGTTCTTGTGACTTACAGTAAGCATCAGACTGTCAAACTGTATCGTCTGAACATTCAGGCTATAATGTAGTCCGCTCCGATATGGGTCCAGTCGCGGAACTGTAGGCGGTAGCCACAAAATGGATTAATTGACATTTTTTTATAACAACTCAACCCAAAAAAAGATTATCCAAGGATTTTTCTATACAATATTTTATAGACATATAAAGCTGTGGAGAGACTATATGGCTGTCCTGTCTATAGACCCTTACATTTATATGTCAGGTTACAGACAGTTTTCGACAGGCCATTTCATCAATCACAGGCTAGCACTAAGCTCTGGTGAACAGATAGTTACAGTTTACACTTATACAAAAGTGGAATTCATTAATGCAGTAGAGTGATATTTTCCCCCATATTTGCCACAATCACTCTCAAAATCACTGAGGTGAGTAAGCAATATGGGACCAATGCTATGGCAATAATACCAAATGTGCTGCATTTTTATCCTATTTTATGATCTAAACAATGTTTCTTTAAGCTAACTCTATCGCAAAATACTAAAACACATTATGGAATGATATATATAGTTGCCATGGGATGTATAATATGCGTTTCTATATTTGCACTGGCTACACTGACTGGATCTGTATATTGTCTTTGCTCTAGTCTATTTGTGACGGTGTGTTGGCTTCTAATGGAGCATTAGCATGAAAAAAGATTGTTTATGTCATAAAAAAGGATAAATTACAGTACAAACGTAAATTTGGTATCATTAAAATTATACTGCTTTGCATACTCACCTGATAGATTTTCCAAGCATTTGAAGCAAATTTGTGTAAAAAGTAACTTAAAAGTACAGTACAGTAAAAGTACAGCATTTATATGACTTTAAGTGTAGTTGTGTGGGAACTATGTTGCCATTGATTGTAGCTACAGTGGCTTGCCAGCAGGACTGGATGGAAGCTGAGGGTATACAAATATGCCCCTTTCTTATCCCTCTTCACAGAAGAAAAAGTTTCACTGAAAAGTTGAGAAAATCAAGAACACAAAAAATGTACCATTAAAGTTGAGGAATTAAAAATGAAGAACCCACATAAAGTCGAAGGATGATAAATAACAACAGCACTTTTCATGCTCCCTGCATTCATGATTCACTGTATCATTGTGAAGCCTGCAAAATTGTTTGTATTTACCGAGGCTGATTGACTATATATATGTTAAATGTGAATTCTTATGTTTCATTTCAATATATCAGTCCTTATTTATAATTCACGGGAAGTGTCTGTATAAATGGTGTTTACTCTACATGCTGACACAGTTTTGAGGCCAAAGCTGGTATTATTTCTTTTTCTTTCTATATTTAGGGTGGTCGGCGAGAAGTTGTCGCTATCAAGTGTGTGCAGAAATCGAGTCTCAACAAAGTATCTACAGAAAATTTATTGACAGAAATTGAGCTTCTTAAAACCTTAAGACATGACAACATTGTGGAACTTAAAGATTTTCAGGTTTGTCCACAAAGTCATTAACTTTGTATTATAAAGTTTTAAAACACTGGTATATTGATTCAAAGGATGCCTAAAAGAGCCGCTTAAAATGCCATGGCTAAATTTATGCTGCACTTATTATAAGACATTCTGGCTAATGATAATTGAATTCTGGCTAATGATATGGATACATAATGGTTTTTGCTGTAATGATGCTTTGACTGGCAAACAATCTATTTACATAACTTTTTATCTGTTACCAGTATGTTTACTTATGGTGGGTAAACTCTTCTAGTTCCTCCATGCTGCTATTGTGTATTTCAGTGGGATGATCAATACATTTACCTCATCATGGAGTATTGCAGCGGTGGTGACTTGTCCAACTTCATCCAGGGCAAGAGAATACTCTCAGAATACCTGGCTAGATTATGTTTACAACAACTCGGTAAAAATATTCATGATTTGGCACTCATATACCAGATGTGAATCTTACCTGCTCAAGTTCTGTCAAACAAGGCAAAAGAGTTGTGCAGAAATGTTCACTTCTTGTAATTGGTTATAATGATGCCTCTCAGTCCAATACTTATTGCATTTTTTCACTTTGATAATTGCATGCTTCCCAGTGTCGGCATAAATTATGAGATATCTATGCTAATGATCTTTCTAGTTTGTCATATAGGATATGTGATAAGTACTTCTTCATTAAAGTACTGCTATGACATCATCCTATTGTCTAAACTGTACATTAATTTTCAAGAATGTACTGTTTTTGCGAGCTGATAAATTGAGATTGACTCAACGAGACCTAACTGTATTTCAGTTGAACAATCTTCCTTCTATGTTGCGAAATCGACAATCGCAGTCAATGCCAATCATGAGCCATAAGTGAGCTTCTCTGAAACATGTCACTAGCACAATGGATGGTGAACTGGACGCGTGACGCCCTATGGAATGCTCTCGCAAAAACATACACATTTCTCTTTAAAACAAGCGTAGGTCACGAAATTAAATCTTAGAAAATGAAATTGAGATCATGTGTAATTCTTATGCAAAATACATACCGACATTTCCTTATATCTGTAACGGGCTCTTATGGACAAGAAACGACACCAATGGGTGTGTTGTGCTGGTCAGCAATATTTTATTAACCTATAAAACAAGTCGAATAATAACACAGTATTATTACAAATTCCACATTCAGTCGACAGTTCACTGAGCATGAGGTTTCAACAAACACACTGAGGGTCAAATTTACCCTACACTCTGTGCACTAGTTTTAAGCATAATTTCATACACGAGGTAACAGTCATTTAAATGTCCAAGTGACAGCTCACATAACCCATGATGAAATATAGACATAACCGTGAAGGTTATTAAACAGCCAATTCCCTTAAGCAGGAAGCATTCAGCTACATGTCAAACCTTACAAACAACCCTCTCCAATAATTAGGAAGCATTCAGCTTCATATAAAGTGAATAACTATATTTTAAACAGAGATGACAATCAGTACATAACTTAGAGACTTCCCACGTGCTACTATTTATAGCCTCAAACCCCATATTATAGTAAGACCAAATACCGAATACACAATAAATTGACCACATACCTATAAAACAAGGCTCCTTGCCAAACACACTTTTCTTCTTGGGCTTCCAAGTTCACAAACACGCACGACTCAACTCTAGACCAGTGGAGGGTCTAGAAGGTCGGCTGGTCAAAAGCAAAGAGAGTGACCCACCCCGAATCAGCTCCTTAAATACCCCGGGACATCGATTCCCAACATGCAACACTTCAGTTACATAATTAAATTACCCGGCAGGGAACTAGCGCCCAGCCACCTGGTGGCGGAGATTCTAAACAAGAGACGTTAAGGTCAAGGTCGCTTAGTCGCCTTGTTTCAAAGAAACCGCACGAAGTTCAACAGACTTCTAAATTCACGATAAAAAGGAATTTAAATACAAGGATACTTCAATCAACCAAGTACAATAGGTAAGTTTCCACATAAAGAACCTGATTATAAAGTTGATCGGCGCGTACAATCAGCGAATTAACGTCAAATGGAATATAAACAAGAAACAACTCTTGAGCCAAGTTGAGGCGCCACCGCGGTCACTGACCTCCAACAACTGTCAAAAACCGATTCCGCGACATCTGCCCCCTTCACAAATAAATTGTCTCCTGACAATTTTCTAATTTTTTCCCACCAAGAGCATCACAATAAGTTCTGTATCGCGAATACAATTTCCATTCATGAAGACAAGTAATACATCATTAAGTGATTAATTAATTTTCCCTAATGACTAGGGAATAACCATACCCTTGTCACTATAATCACACTGCAAATACATAGAATAGTTTCTACCAGTACACCTAGATAAACATTTCCAGATTTCTTTGTCATTAGAACTATTTAGGAATATACAATTTCCAGTAAGATACGATAACATGACAAATTTATATACAATGGATTGCTTATACTAATGACTCCATTAACTGATATAATAACCGGTTTACTGTATCAGTTGGATTGGCTTTCTGAAGTTCCAGACACATCTTAATCTTTTCCAATTTCATCAGATGGTTAAGATAAATTTCATCTAACTTCTGATCAGCTAGTTCAGAACTGTTTAATTGACAAGAGAAGTTAGTGTCTCTGAATCTTGAGGGTTTCCTGCTTATTCTCTGAGGTCTTTGGGGGATCTCCGTAAGTTCATCCTCATCAGACGACTCATTTAACTCCTGGGCACTAACAGGGGATTTACAAACAGAAGGAACCCGAGGTACGCCTTCAACTTTTTCATCCACACCAGACTTCTCTAGCTGTTTTGTCCCTTTTACTCTGGTCAATTCAGTTTCACTCGTCTCTTGCAACATTGGAAGAGACAATGGTAACAACAGATTTCTATGCAATGTACGTCTTTTCTTTTGACTTCCATCTTCCATTTCTACTGTATACACTGGAATGTCAGGGTTTGGTTGATTGCATACAAGATAAACATCTGGTTCCCACTTATCCGCTAACTTGTGCGGACCCTTAAACCCTACGTTCTTGACAAGTACTCTGTCACCTATCTCAATATGCGCTCCACGCACTTTGAGGTCATAGACTCGTTTATGCCTTCCGGCCGAGAGCCTTGTAGCTTCTTCAGCTATGGTGTATGCCTGTGCCAACCTGTCTTGCAGGCTGGACACATCTCCGCTAGACTCATCAGACCGAAGATTAAGCAATACATCAGCTGGTAACCTTGGCTTGCGGCCAAACATCAAAAAATGAGGACTGTAACCTGTGGCATCATGGATGGTGGCATTGTAAGCATGGGCCAAACTAGCGACCTGACTCTTCCAGTCCTGTTTTTGTGTCTCAGGCAAGCAACGGAGCATGCGCAGAAGGGTTTGATTCATTCGTTCAGTAATACCATTTCCCATCGGGTGGTATGGGGTGGTTCGTGACTTGACGATACCTACAGTTTTACACAATTGTGAAATGATATTGCCCTCAAAGTTTCGACCCTGGTCAGAGAGTATGCGTTTCGGGAACCCATAGTGCACAAAGAAGTTTTCATAAAGAGCTCTGGCAGTGGTCTGAGCCAACTGGTTTCTAGTAGGAATTGCCTGAGCGAACTTAGTAAAATGGTCAGTTATGACTAGGATGTTTTCGTATCCCCCCTTCGACGGTTCTAGCTTCAAGTAGTCTAAACAGACCAATTCCATGGGAAATGTTGTTTCAATTGTCTTCAAAGGGGCAGCGTGAGGCAAACAGGGGAACTTTGCTTTGATGCAACGGTCACATTGCTTCACACCGACACAAATATCGGTTGCCATACCAGGCCAATAAAATCTTTCCTGGAACAGGGAGAGTGTTCTGGCTTGACCCAGATGTCCCATGTCTTCATGTAAAGCTTTAAAGGCTATGGCAAACATAGACTTGGGGAGCAAAAGTTGCCTACACTGTCCACACTTGGCATGAACATGCCTGTAGAGCACACCCTCTTCACATGACAGCTTATCCCACTGATTTAAATACTTCTTTAAATCTTTCCCAGCCTTCCGCCAGGTCTGTTGAGATGGCTTGCCACCCCCATAGAGTTGGTGTACTTTCCAGAGCAGAGGATCAGCCTTCTGCTTCGCCGCCCAATCAATTTGCGGTGACAACACTGAACCTAAACTGCTATTCAGTTGACTGACATGACTCGACAGACATAACGATGATACAAATCCCTCTTCCTCCTCATCACCTGGAGGACATAGGGTTTGAAACACCTCTCTTGGGATTTCCCTGAAAGAGGATGCTCCATTTGGCAACCTTGACAGTGCATCTGCGTCTACATTGGTTTTACCAGGCTTGTATTTAATGTTAAAGTCAAAGCTAGCCAGTTCTGCAACCCAACGGTGGCCTGTGGCATCCAGCTTAGCTGTTGTCAACAAGTAGGCCAATGGGTTGTGATCTGTATAGACAGTGAACTTCTGCCCATAGAGGTAATCCTGAAAGTGTTGGGTGATGGCCCACTTCAAAGCCAAGAACTCTAGTTTATGTGCACTATAGTTTACTTCAGCCCCACGCAAGGTCCTACTTCCATAAGCAATGGGCTGGAATTTACCATCATGCTCCTGGCCGAGTACACAGCCGAGCCCTTGCCTACTGGCATCAACATGTACTGTGAATGGTTCATCGAAATTGGGGTAGGCCAAGGTAGGAGGTGTTGTTAGAAGAGTTTTCAATTTTTCAAATGCAACCTGTTGCGACTCCCCCCATTCCCAATTGTCCACTTTCGGTTTCTTGTGAGGCTTTTTCCCCAGCAGGGCATAGAGGGGCATAGCAATCTTTGAAAAGTCTTTTACAAACTTTCTGTAGAAACCAGCGAAACCTAAGAAGCGCTGCAGTTCCTCTGCATCCGCAGGCACAGGCCACTTCTGGACTGCTTCCAGTTTGGCCGGGTCACATTCAATTCCCTCGCCTGACACGAAGTGTGCAAGATACTTAATCTTTGTCTGGAAAAATTCACATTTATCCAGGTTTAGTTTTAGATAAGCCTCTCGCAGTTTTTGGAAAACTTTCTCCAGATTTTCAAGCTTTTCCTTGAAGGTACGACCCCAGACAATTATGTCGTCGAGGTACACAATGCAAATCCGCAAATGCAATTCACCTAACACATTCTGCATCAACCTCTGGAATGAAGACGGCGCATTTTTAAGCCCGAACGCTAACCGATTAAACTCATAGTGCCCTAATGGTCCAGTGGTAAAGGCAGTACGAGCCTTATGCTCTTCATCAATCTCCATCTGCCAATACCCTGCCCTCAAATCCAGTGTGGAGAACCACTTTGCACCCCTCAGAGTTTGCAGAAGTTCTTCTATTTTGGGAATAGCATACGCATCAGAGACTGTGCGTTTATTCAGGCGACGGTAGTCTATACAGAACCTCAGGGAGTTATCTTTCTTCCTGACAAGCACAATATTCGATGCCCAGGGGCTCTGAGAGTGCCGAATCACACCCACATCCAACATCTGCTGCAGATGTTGACGCACTTCCTCATACTGAGAAGGGGGTATCCGCCTCGCCCTGTCTTTGAAAGGGGTCTCGTCAGATAACTCGATCCTGTGCTTTTGGAAGGTCGTACAGCCCAAATCCATGGAACCCTCAGAGAAAATGTCAGTCCAGTCCCGAAAGAAACACTCAGCATCCCGCTTATTGTCACCCTCCAAATGACTCAGATCTGGGAGCTTTCCCTCAACAAGTTTGGACTCTTCTGGGGCTTCGAGTTTTACAACATGCAGGTTACCAATCGGAAAACCTGCCTGCAACTCAATAGGTTTATCTCCGATGTTAGTGAGTTGCACTGACATGGATTGTGACTGGCCCTGTAACCCTACAACACCTGAAGTGACTTGCACTCCTTTTGACTCCAGTTCAACACAATTTTCCAGCAAGGCTACCCTGGCAGCCACTGGCAGAGCCATCTTCACCTTACCCTCCACCATCACTGTCTTACCCTGCGGTAGAGACACTACACTGTGCATCCTCACAATGCCATAGACTCCCTTCGACCTGTCAAGATGTCGCTGCTGAAGATTCATAGTGGAGATAGCCAAGTGGACTGGGTTTGACAGTTTACCCTTTTGTAAAAATCTCTCACCATGTACCCCCCTTAAGTGGTCCTTTAATGCCTGCAACACATTAGTCCCAATCAAGAATGGTGTGGATTTGTTGTAAGCGGTGTCTGTTACAACTAGCACTGGATAAGGATTCACATCTAAACAGTTATTAGGTAATGTCAGGGATACCTCTACGTATCCTAGGTATGGCAGTTCATGACCCGTCACCCCAGTCACCTGAATGAGTTGATCCAGAGGTTTCAGCTCCAAGTCTGGTAGCCTGGACCTCCAAAAACCCTCTGCCACTGTGGACACCACCGAACCAGTATCAAATAGGGCTGAGCACAAGCCTACTTGACCCACCAAGATCTCACCCTCATTGGGATCCCCAACTAGCTCAGTTCCTCTGCGTCCGTGTCTCGATTTCATGGGGCTAGAATTATCCCTGGTCCCCAGTTGCCCTACTCTGGGAACCAACCTTAGTTTGGGGTCTTTTTAGTCTGGGATCTTAACAGGAGCTTGGCCTGGACAGCTTCAGGCTTAGGAGTATTTTGACAGCGGGCAGACATGTGCCCATCTTCCCCACAACGATAACAAAACCCTCTGAAATTCCTTCTCTCAGTGTTCCTAGGAGGAAGTACAGGTTTGTCCAGTTGGCCCTTGTAAGATGACAGCTCAGAACGGAGCTGATCTAGCTGCTTCTGAAGGCTCTGAAGCATCGACTCCATAGTGGGGTCCTCCTTAGGCTTCGCCTCATCCCTAACGGCCTGAGCTGGCTGACACACGACCCGTTTAGGTTTTAACCTCACTTTCTTTTCCTCCCGCCTGGCCTCTTCCCTTCTCACTGCCAACAGCAGGTCAGCAAAACAAGGAGGAGAATCCTCCAGCTCCTCTACCTTGAGACGCTGCAACAGGAACTCATCCAGGCAACCTCGACTGAACTGTTTCACCACCATGCGAGGTAGCTCCCCCTCAGAAATTCCTTTCTGGGCCCTGACCTCCGATATGGCTGCAAACAACCGCTGAAGGTAGTCAGCTGCTGCCTCCTTCTCCCCCTGGTATAACCCAAAAAATTTGACCAGCAGGTCATGTCCATCTTGCACCTGACCATACAGCTTCTCCAACAGGTCGAATACCTGTCTAGCTGTGCACGTGGGACTCTGGGCCAGATACCCAACATGCTCCAAAGCAGGTCTAAGCAGACTCTGGACCATAGCCCGCTTGACCTCCGAATCAGGAATCTCCGGGTCAAAATTCTGTAGGGCCATCAATCGCCAAGTGGTGTAGTCTACTTCCCCGTTCCCTATCACTCTGTTTCCCGAAAACAGACGGAGCTTCCTACTTTGCGGTCGAGAGGCCATGGGAAAGGACATAGGGACTGAACTGGGCGTCACGTGGCCACCAACTCTACCTGCGGTAGGGGGGATAATCCCAGGAGCCTCAGGTACAGATCTATCGGCTACAGGGCCACTAGCGACAGCACCGCTAGCTACAGCACCACTAGCTACAGGGCCGTCAGGCCCAGGGGCCTCAAGCGGGTCGACAGTTACAGGGTCAGCTACACGGCCGGCCTGTAACCCTGTCTCTGCGGGCTGGGTAGCCCCCGCAGTCAACGTAGCAAGGAACTTCATCCTCTCCTCACCGGACAACCTCTGGTACAGTTCCTGCAGCCTAGCGCTGTCCATCCCTTCAACAGGAATATCAGCATCACCACCCTCAGCACCCTCCTGACCAGTAACACTATTATCACTCCGCTGTTGGGTATGTAAAGCAGTGGGTTGGGGGGTGTAGGATGCAATTTTAATTATCCTGTTTTTAAACTTTTTCCCCTTCAATTCCGAAATGGCATCGGAGACCTCCTGGCTACTACTAAATTGTACGATAGCAGCCCCAGTTGAACCTCCTAGCTCATCTAGTATGATTTCCACAGACAGTGGATCCCCAGCTGGCGATAAGAAACCCTTGATACCTGTTTCTTGGGTCCCAGTGGGAAACCCAGACACATGAACATACGACATTGTCCCACTAATACAAGTAATTTAAACCTTATTTAACCTTCTATTTACCAGCGCAACAATAAGCTGATCAAGCTGAATTAACAACCACACTTAACTATCTTAATTACCTTAACTATCAATACCAGCTCGATGCTATGTACACCTCAAATATAATTTCCAACCAGAACCAGCAGATGTATTAAATTTTGCTGACATTCACCGACAATGTAATGTCACCACCAACAGTTTGACCTGTCTATCGATACACACTCTTATACATGCATCATACCTGGTTACTAGTGAAAGTTATTCCAGTTCAATTTTCTAACTTTTCTTATAAATGTAACCACAATCAGTTGAAATGAGTTTCGACTAATTTAATTGAACAAAAACTACCTCCTTCTTGTGCTGCAGACACAGGGTAGATGGTTGTCAATCTTCACAGTCATGGGCTTTGGCTTCACCTTGCCACATGCTGTAAGGTCGAGTCTGCAGGGCTGGGTGAAGAGGCTAGACGTCGCCGGCGGCTCCTGTCTGGGTTGTCTGGTCCAGTCAGAATCGTCTAGCTCTTCGCCACGTGGGTAGGCTGGCACCACGTGGTTTGCCCCCAAATGGCAAGAAACCTTGCTTTCCAGCTTTGTCCTTGGCCCACCCAGGGACGCCAAATGTAACGGGCTCTTATGGACAAGAAACGACACCAATGGGTGTGTTGTGCTGGTCAGCAATATTTTATTAACCTATAAAACAAGTCGAATAATAACACAGTATTATTACAAATTCCACATTCAGTCGACAGTTCACTGAGCATGAGGTTTCAACAAACACACTGAGGGTCAAATTTACCCTACACTCTGTGCACTAGTTTTAAGCATAATTTCATACACGAGGTAACAGTCATTTAAATGTCCAAGTGACAGCTCACATAACCCATGATGAAATATAGACATAACCGTGAAGGTTATTAAACAGCCAATTCCCTTAAGCAGGAAGCATTCAGCTACATGTCAAACCTTACAAACAACCCTCTCCAATAATTAGGAAGCATTCAGCTTCATATAAAGTGAATAACTATATTTTAAACAGAGATGACAATCAGTACATAACTTAGAGACTTCCCACGTGCTACTATTTATAGCCTCAAACCCCATATTATAGTAAGACCAAATACCGAATACACAATAAATTGACCACATACCTATAAAACAAGGCTCCTTGCCAAACACACTTTTCTTCTTGGGCTTCCAAGTTCACAAACACGCACGACTC
This sequence comes from Arenicola marina, assembly GCA_964019135.1. Classification (NCBI taxonomy): domain Eukaryota; kingdom Metazoa; phylum Annelida; class Polychaeta; family Arenicolidae; genus Arenicola; species Arenicola marina. The sequence goes on from OZ025255.1 coordinate 5,539,624, forward strand.
AACTCTAGACCAGTGGAGGGTCTAGAAGGTCGGCTGGTCAAAAGCAAAGAGAGTGACCCACCCCGAATCAGCTCCTTAAATACCCCGGGACATCGATTCCCAACATGCAACACTTCAGTTACATAATTAAATTACCCGGCAGGGAACTAGCGCCCAGCCACCTGGTGGCGGAGATTCTAAACAAGAGACGTTAAGGTCAAGGTCGCTTAGTCGCCTTGTTTCAAAGAAACCGCACGAAGTTCAACAGACTTCTAAATTCACGATAAAAAGGAATTTAAATACAAGGATACTTCAATCAACCAAGTACAATAGGTAAGTTTCCACATAAAGAACCTGATTATAAAGTTGATCGGCGCGTACAATCAGCGAATTAACGTCAAATGGAATATAAACAAGAAACAACTCTTGAGCCAAGTTGAGGCGCCACCGCGGTCACTGACCTCCAACAACTGTCAAAAACCGATTCCGCGACATATCCTTGAGTAATCACATAAGAAATAATTTTTCTTCTCGTGAATCCCCCAAAACTCATTTTTACAAAGCATATTCTATCCATCAACAACGCGCTTCACGTGGTGTTCCTTGTTGTAAACCCGATCGCAACATCACTGCATATCATATCCTTTTAGTATCCTATAAGTTGCACGATTGCATCATATTCCATCTTTAAATGACGATGCTCGTCTATATAATGACACATGATCCGTGTCAAGTAGCATACGCGCCATGATTCGAAACACGACTTCATTCTTGCAATGTGAAGAACCAAACTGACTTGTGGCTGCAGGATCCGACGCTTCTTCCAGGCTGGGGCAAACCATTGTTTTAGCTTAGCTCACGTATGACTTAAATCTACCATTTGCTTCAATAAGTTACATGGGCATTCTCCTTACCATAATGTACATCGATAGCACTTCAAACCTTGACACAATGACACAGACATGGTAAGATGAAAACATGCGAAATGCTACATAAAAGAGTGTTTCTACTTACAGCAATGGCTCTGGAGTATATGAGGACCATGAATGTGTCACATATGGATTTAAAGCCACAAAATATCCTCTTGGCGAACAAACACACCACCATTTTGAAAATAGGAGGTGAGTGGTAGCTTGCACAATGTATCTCTAGTTGGGATCGCCTAGTTGGGTAATCACAAGATGCATACAAATCCAATTCTAAATATACTTCAACAACTTAATCAAACAGTGGATGGCAATATTTACATGTTTAAAGTGATGATATGCATCGTGTTCTGTGGACTAATCTTATTTATACACCCATATTTTCCCTCAGAATTTTTTTTGTGTACTATGTCATCAAAATTTGGACATGTCTGTGTCATATAAATTTAACATTAACACAGTCAGAAAATGTGTCCAGGACGTTTTCTAAATGATCGTGAAAGTCGTAATCTAGTTCACTAATGGCTGTATGAGCATCCTCAACGTTTATCGGTTTTCATGGTATAGTATTTCCCGACTCCACATGTACATATTTTCTGGCTTACAGCTCATCATGTCTTTGCCTGGTACCCTCCAGTAATGTAATTTTTCCTCGCACTGTAGATTTTGGCTTCGCGCACTATTTGATTGGGGACACCAGCGCCCATCACCTGCGGGGCTCGCCCTTGTACATGGCTCCAGAGATCATCACCAAACGACACTACAACGAGAAGGCCGACCTGTGGTCTGTCGGAGTTATCTTATACGGTGAGCATCCAGCAGTGACTTGTAACTTTAAGTTTGCCGGCTTGACGAATCTTGCCAGTTAAGCTATACCTCCTGGACTAGGATGCAGGTCACCCCAAGGTGAGGTCGAGGAATGTTCTATCTGCAGTGTGGTGGTGTGAACACAGCGCAAGACGCAGCAACCGCTGTAAGGTCTGGAATAGTCATCTATGTCTGCAGCCTGGGGAATCACAACACTTTGTTAAACATTTTTTTGTGTTTTTCCAGAATGTTTGTTTGGGAGAGCCCCTTTTCATTCCAAATCTTTGCAAGAACTCGAGATGAAAATCATTGACAGTAAACCTATCGAGGCAAGTTGCATATTGAGTTTTCGAGGCCAGTTTTTCTCCAAGAAATAGTTAAATAGAACTTTATATATATATATACATGTATATAGAATAACTTAATACATAGAAGCAGTGGAATACATGTAATGTATGGGGTGTATGTGTGTGGGACTCCAGCTTCCCTATGGTGTCCGGGTCTCGGCCAAGTGCCGCGCCCTGCTGGAAGGACTGCTCCAGAGAGATCCAGAAGAGCGGATATCCTTTGACGAATTCTTCCGGCATCCTTTCATTGACTTGGCGCACCGACCCAGCGATAAGTCCTTGCCCACTGCGGTGAGTGGAGGCTCAGTACTCACATTGTCACTTGTTGCTTCGAGGCTTTTTTCAGACCGTTCGCTGTGTCCTGTGTTTCCTACAGTGGACGGTGACGTTCTTTACGTTGGTATCACTTTCCGCGTCGGGGCCGGCCCGGTAGCTCAGTGGGTTAGAGCGCTAGCCTTGAGTGCTTCGGCCACCTGAGAGCCTAACGGCACGTGGATCGGTGGTTCGAGCCCCGCTGTGGCCATGTCTGTGTGGTCGTAGGTTAAAGATTCCATGTCCTTCTTCACAAAGAGTAGGGGACATGGCTCCACTCTCTCTTGCTTCTCCCATTGACGCGATATGACCAAAAGTGGTTAAAGCGTCCTGAATATACAACCAACCAACCACGTATGTGAGTTGGAATGATCCAATATCATTATCGGCCATTGTTCTAACCGCTAGGAAGAAATATTGTTATAAATATAAAGCATTATTACTGTATAAGTTAATCCATTGCAAGTCTCTGTGGACTCTCACATGCGCTTTTTCAACATTAGATGACCTGATTCACATACACCAATGGCGTGATTATATAAATATCTGGATATTTTGATATCAAATGGGTGAAGTGACCGTATCGCTCCTATCTTGCTGTGCTGTGGCGGGTTGGGCTTGTGGCGTGCAGAAGGAGCTGGTGGTGCGGGCCGTGGCGTGTGACTCACAGGGACAGTACAAGGAGGCCGTCAACCTGTACTGCCAGGCACTGGAACACTTCGTACCCGCCGTCCACTGTGAGTGTGTGGCCCCGACCGTCATGTCTCTCACCTGTATATAATATAGATACAGTCCACTGTTGGTAGTTCTGTGCTAGGTATCCAGACACATGTAACTATTGACAGTTCTGTGCTAGTTATTCAGATACATGTAACTATTGATAGTTCTGTGCTAGGTATTCAGACACATGTAACTATTGACAGTTCTGTACTAGGTATCCAGATACATGTAACTATTGACAGTTCTGTGCTAGGTACTCAGACACATGTAACTATTGACAGTTCTGTGCTAGGTATCCAGACACATGTAACTATTGACAGTTCTGTGCTAGGTACTCAGATACATGTAACTATTGACAGATCTGTGCTAGGTACTCAGATACATGTAACTATTGACAGTTCTGTACTAGGTATTCAGACACATGTAACTATTGACAGTTCTGTGCTAGGTATTCAGATACATGTAACTATTGACAGTTCTGTGCTAGGTACTCAGATACATGTAACTATTGACAGTTCTGTACTAGGTATTCAGACCCATGTAACTATTGACAGTTCTGTGCTAGGTACTCAGATACATGTAACTATTGACAGTTCTGTACTAGGTATTCAGACACATGTAACTATTGACAGTTCTGTGCTAGGTACTCAGATACATGTAACTATTGACAGTTCTGTACTAGGTATTCAGACACATGTAACTATTGACAGTTCTGTGCTAGGTACTCAGATACATGTAACTATTGACAGTTCTCTACTAGGTATTCAGACACATGTAACTATTGACAGTTCTGTGCCAGGTATCCAGATACATGTAACTATTGACAGTTCTGTGCTAGGTATTCAGATACATGTAACTATTGACAGTTCTGTGCTAGGTACTCAGACACATGTAACCATTGATAGTTCTGTACTAGGTATTCAGACACATGTAACTATTGACAGTTTTGTGCTAGGTATTCAGATACATGTAACTATTGACAGTTCTGTGCTAGGTATTCAGACACATGTAACTATTGGTGACTCATCCATGTATTGAAGGTCGCAGGTTTTTAAGATAGATATACTTTCCTGTTGTGTTTAAGATGTGTCTTGCTCACTGTACACAGCAGTGCGTGCGATGTGCCAGTGGGTCGCCCCGCCAAGTATCAGGCCTCCTCTTACCCATGATTGCAGTGGAGTCATTTTTGTGTTCGTTGTTTTCAAAAGTGACAAAATAGCTCTGGCTGGACTTGCATTTGCATGGAGATGCCTCCACCTTTGCATCTGGCTCTGATATACATGTACATCTATAGATATGAGGTCCGGACGTTAAAGCTTCCATTGTATGCAGTCGCATTGTATCTTCGGAAGTAAGCACCTCTCGCTATATCCGTTTTCTCTCATTTTACGGGTGTGTATTGCAGATGAAAGGGATACAGCCAAGAAGGAAGGACTACGGATTAAGGTGAGTTTTTCTGAATGCAATTCACACTTTTGTTATATTTCGTGGCCAAGATATTGTGGCCAAAAAAAACAAACCAAAACGTATCCGCCTCAATAACAGCCTTACTGACAGCCTCAATGACAGCCTCACTGACAGCCTCACTGACAGCCTCACTGACAGCCTCACTGACAGCCTCACTGACAGCCTCAGTGACAGCCTCACTGATAGCCTCACTGACAGCCTCAATGACAGCCTCACTGACAGCGTCACTGACAGCCTCACTGACAACCTCCCTGCTAGCCTCAATGACAGCCTCACTGACAGCCTCACTGACAGCCTCACTGACATCCTTACTGACAGCCTCACTGACAGCCTCACTGACAGCCTCACTGCCAGCCTTACTGCCAGCCTCACTGACAACCTCACTGACAGCCTCACTGACAGCCTCACTGACAGCCTCTCTGGTGTAATGCACAAAGTTACCGGGAATGTTGTGCTTATGTAAGTCTGGTAGTTTAGTAAATGGGGGGAGGAGAAGGCGTCATTCTCAGTCCTGCATCCCTCTCTCCACCTAGATCCACGAATACATGGTGCGCGCGGAGGAACTCAAACAGCTGCTGAAGCCAGCGGCGGCTAGCCACCAGGACCTAGGTCAGTATCCCTTCCCCTCACCGCCTCACACAGTGTGGGGGCGGAGGAGGTCAAACAGCTGCTGAAGCCAGCGGCGGCTAGCCACCAGGACCTAGGTCAGTATCCCTTCCCCTCACCGCCTCACACAGTGTGGGGGCGGAGGAGCTCAAACAGCTGCTGAAGCCAGCGGCGGCTAGCCACCAGGACCTAGGTCAGTATCCCTTGCCCTCACCGCCTCACACAGTGTGGGGGCGGAGGAGCTCAAACAGCTGCTGAAGCCAGCGGCGGCCAGCCACCAGGACCTAGGTCAGTATCCCTTCCCCTCACCGCCTCATACAGTGTGGGGGCGGGGGAGCTCAAACAGCTGCTGAAGCCAGCGGCGGCTAGCCACCAGGACCTAGGTCAGTATCCCTTCCCCTCACCGCCTCACACAGTGTGGGGGCGGAGGAGCTCAAACAGCTGCTGAAGCCAGCGGCGGCTAGCCACCAGGACCTAGGTCAGTATCCCTTCCCCTCACCGCCTCACACAGTGTGGGGGCGGAGGAGCTCAAACAGCTGCTGAAGCCAGCGGCGGCTAGCCACCAGGACCTAGGTCAGTATCCCTTCCCCTCACCGCCTCACTCAGTGTGGGGGCGGAGGAGCTCAAACAGCTGCTGAAGCCAGCGGCGGCTAGCCACCAGGACCTAGGTCAGTATATCTTCCCCTCACCGCCTCACGCAGTGTGGGGGCGGAGGAGCTCAAACAGCTGCTGAAGCCAGCGGCGGCCAGCCACCAGGACCTAGGTCAGTATCCCTTCCCTGAGGAGCTCAAACAGCTGCTGAAGCCAGCGGCGGCTAGCCACCAAGACCTAGGTCAGTATCCCTTTCCCTCACCGCCTCACACAGTGTGGGGGCGGAGGAGCTCAAACAGCTGCTGAAGCCAGCGGCGGCTAGCCACCAGGACCTAGGTCAGTATCCCTTCCCCTCACCGCCTCACACAGTGTGGGGGCGGAGGAGGTCAAACAGCTGCTGAAGCCAGCGGCGGCTAGCCACCAGGACCTAGGTCAGTATCCCTTCCCCTCACCGCCTCACACAGTGTGGGGGCGGAGGAGGTCAAACAGCTGCTGAAGCCCGCGGCGGCTAGCCACCAGGACCTAGGTCAGTATCCCTTCCCCTCACCGCCTCACACAGTGTGGGGGCGGAGGAGCTCAAACAGCTGCTGAAGCCAGCGGCGGCTAGCCACCAGGACCTAGGTCAGTATCCCGTCCCCTCACCGCCTCACACAGTGTGGGGGCGGAGGAGGTCAAACAGCTGCTGAAGCCAGCGGCGGCTAGCCACCAGGACCTAGGTCAGTATCCCTTCCCCTCACCGCCTCACACAGTGTGGGGGCAGAGGAGGTCAAACAGCTGCTGAAGCCAGCGGCGGCTAGCCACCAGGACCTAGGTCAGTATCCCTTCCCCTCACCGCCTCACACAGTGTGGGGGCGGAGGAGCTCAAACAGCTGCTGAAGCCAGCGGCGGCTAGCCACCAGGACCTAGGTCAGTATCCCTTCCCCTCACCGCCTCACACAGTGTGGGGGCGGAGGAGCTCAAACAGCTGCTGAAGCCAGCGGCGGCTAGCCACCAGGACCTAGGTCAGTATCCCTTCCCCTCACCGCCTCACACAGTGTGGGGGCGGAGGAGCTCAAACAGCTGCTGAAGCCAGCGGCGGCTAGCCACCAGGACCTAGGTCAGTATCCCTTCCCCTCACCGCCTCACACAGTGTGGGGGCGGAGGAGCTCAAACAGCTGCTGAAGCCAGCGGCGGCTAGCCACCAGGACCTAGGTCAGTATCCCTTCCCCTCACCGCCTCACACAGTGTGGGGGCGGAGGAGGTCAAACAGCTACTTAAACCAGCGGCGGCTAGCCACCAGGACCTAGGTCAGTATCCCTTCCCCTCACCGCCTCACACAGTGTGGGGGCGGAGGAGGTCAAACAGCTGCTGAAGCCAGCGGCGGCTAGCCACCAGGACCTAGGTCAGTATCCCTTCCCCTCACCGCCTCACACAGTGTGGGGGCGGAGGAGGTCAAACAGCTGCTGAAGCCAGCGGCGGCTAGCCACCAGGACCTAGGTCAGTATCCCTTCCCCTCACCGCCTCACACAGTGTGGGGGCGGAGGAGGTCAAACAGCTGCTGAAGCCAGCGGCGGCTAGCCACCAGGACCTAGGTCAGTATCCCTTCCCCTCACCGCCTCACACAGTGTGGGGGCGGAGGAGCTCAAACAGCTGCTGAAGCCAGCGGCGGCTAGCCACCAGGACCTAGGTCAGTATATCTTCCCCTCACCGCCTCACACAGTGTGGGGGCGGAGGAGCTCAAACAGCTGCTGAAGCCAGCGGCGGCTAACCACCAGGACCTAGGTCAGTATCCCTTCCCCTCACCGCCTCACACAGTGTGGGGGCGGAGGAGCTCAAACAGCTGCTGAAGCCAGCGGCGGCTAGCCACCAGGACCTAGGTCAGTATCCCTTCCCCTCACCGCCTCACACAGTGTGGGGGCGGAGGAGCTCAAACAGCTGCTGAAGCCAGCGGCGGCCAGCCACCAGGACCTAGGTCAGTATCCCTTCCCCTCACCGCCTCACACAGTGTGGGGGCGGAGGAGCTCAAACAGCTGCTGAAGCCAGCGGCGGCTAGCCACCAGGACCTAGGTCAGTATCCCTTCCCCTCACCGCCTCACACAGTGTGGGGGCGGAGGAGCTCAAACAGCTGCTGAAGCCAGCGGCGGCCAGCCACCAGGACCTAGGTCAGTATCCCTTCCCCTCACCGCCCCACGCCTCGCAGTGTGCGGGTACACTGGTCCAAAACTGGCCATTTCCCTGGTAATTTAGCGGCTTGACTGCGTGTCATGGTCGGTAAAGGATTGTATTAGACAATGTGACCAATATTTTGTGTATAATTGGTCCTCTTCCGCTGAAGTTCCGCCTTAAGCCGACCGCTGGAAGCCGACTGTTTTAATTCGACCGCTTTAATCCCGCCTGTGTCACTGGTTAATGACTGGACACTAACGTACCTCATGGCCTCGAGTCTGTATTGTCTCACCGCCCGGACTTATTTGCAGATCTCAACATGGACTGTTCGCCAGAACTAACGGCCGCTCTGAAAGTCATCCGAGCTGCTGAGAAAAAAGTGAGCAACTCCAAATGGCGCTAGCGTCCCGTATTTTAGACAGCCGCATCTATTAGAGTTAGTACGGTAGATTTCCCCATGACCATGCCCCACGCCGCTGGTATTGCACAAGACAGCAGTAGTGGAGAAGGGGGGTTAGGGGGTTTAACCCCCACCCCCTCAAGCGAGAGGACGTTAAGGACTGTTGAAGTCGACATATCTTCAATTTATGGCCCTTTCTGAGGAACAAAGCCGTTTTGCTATGCAAAATCAAGGCCCCTCCCCCCCGGTCACAACTTGTCAGTGACCCCCCTCCCCCCCCCCCCCTTCGAATTCCTAGCTGCGCCCCCGGACAGTGCACGTGTTAGTACTATTGTATAGCTAGGGATATGTATTCCATATCAGTGAACCCGGCTTACTGAATCCGTCCCTACTTTCCACCCATTTTATTTGTTTCCATGGGCGTGATATATACCTATGGCCTATTTACGTACATAGTTTAGACGGTTACGGGGCTTAGTCGGCTAAAATCGCCCACCATTTACATGGTAACTTTAGTCGAGTAAGCCCCGTAGTCGGCTAAACTGCGTTTGTGAAGTCCGCCAGTGGACTCACCTCAGACCGTGTTTTTGTCGCCGTAGGAGGCGGAGGAGGACTACACGGCGGCCTTACACCAGTATCAACTCGCCCTCGAAGCCTTGCTCAAGGTCATACAAAGTAAGTGCTTAAAGCTCATACAGCAAAACGCCACCTACAGTATGATGTTCAAGATCTGATGGAGAAACGTCCTGGGGCCGTAGACAATATAGTCTATATATATGGGCTATCATATGTTAAAGGGCAAGACACGCCAGCAGTGTCGGGGGTTTGATGACGTAATGCTTAGGAAACCACAGTTTCACACATGAGACATTGGCACCAGTTGAGCAACAAAAGTGCCTTATCAACACTAGTATTTATTGCATATCACGTGTATTTATATATGAAGAATCTAAATCATTTGCATTCAAACTTTCTTATGGCAATAACCGCAGATCTATAGTTCCTGGGTTCGAAGCCGGGGCCGGGCATAAAAATTTGGGGCTTGTGTCATTTATTCCTTCATCGGAAGGTTCCTTGGCCAGGATAATTAGCCCTGGTGTGCACAAAAGCGGCCTGTACACCAATTCATATCGTATGTCCTCGCTGGTAGCATTGCTGGAGTTCAGGCTTTTGGGAAACCAAGACGCTCTTCGCTGAGGTATCTATATTATGGTGTCGCCCAGAATATAAAATGTTCACTTTAATGTTTTTTTCCATTTGCGTTCGGAATTATCCGTGGCGTGGTTATCCACATCGTGGTCATCGCCTTGTTCGCACTACACCATTATTGTCATAACGGGAACCTGCATGCCTCCTGGCGCCGTCTCGTTACTAACAGTCCACACGTGGACGTGCCTCCGTACTAATAATCTCGGGCCGTATTCATAATCACCACTTAGACTAGGCCGCTAAAAGATTTGTCGAGCGATTATCCGGTTTAAAATACATAAGTAGGTACAAGAAGTAGATTTTCTGAATTAACAAAGTGCTAAAATTATAGTGAAGAAGATTTCTTAATCATGAACACCACCACAACGAGCTGGTGAGGCTAAGACGAAAATGCACTTTTCGTGCGTAACTTACGAGGGGATTATGAATACGGCCCCTGCACTCTAGATCTCCTTTAAATACTATCGCACTTCTTGCCATTCCAGACGAGCCGAAGGGTGGGAGACGAGACATGCTGCAAAAGAAGGTGGGTCCGCCCCCCCCCTTACCCTCCACCCCCCCCCCCTCCTCCTCCTGTGTACATAATGGCCTACCGTCTATGATCTGCATGGTTGGTTGTACATTCAGTGTACGCCTCGATATATATAAACAATAAGTCTATATAATAAATAATTCGTCTATCGACGTACTGGAAATTCATGCTTACAAGGAATCTTTGCATGGTGCCTGCGGAGTAGCGTAATTTCATGCTGCGATTCCTGCTTAATAGCGAGCGCAAGCGAGCTGTTAAGGTAACATGCATGCATATTCAAAGTCCATTTCAAGCCTAGGCTTAGGACTTTCATTTCGCGTAACAACCCCCATGAGACGTTTTCGGATTCGGAGTATCAGCTGTACATAAATATATTCAAGCAAAGAGAGGTCGAAGCCTATTATGTCATGTCTTTAATAATTAAATCAGCTGCCCCACAAAATTAACGAATATATAATTTAATGTTAACACTGGATGTATACTTTAAATTAAAGTTAATTTATAAGCGACGCGCTAAATGTCTGTTGCCAAGCAGAGCGCTCTTGGTGACCGCCCATCGGCTGCTGTCATAGTGAATAGTTGTGACGTCAAAATGTTTTAAACTTGACGTCACAATGGGAGTTCCTAAGCAACCGAATGATATGCCACAAACACCTGCATGGTACGTCATTCCGCCAAAGATTAATTAATTAATCTAGATGTATCCCCTCGGAATATCTGAATTACTAAATATACGCTCGCATTTTTTAGGTAGCACCTATCCATCATATTACACAACTGTTGACTTACCTAAAGAGTGTGTGTTGTGTGCGCATGTGTCCGGCGTGTGGTATCTGCCCTGACGCTGTCTGTGCGCTGTAGATGGCGGAGTGGATGTCTCGCGCGGAGGCGATGAAGAGCTACCTGAAGGTGTGCGACCTGGGCACGCTGGACACATCGCAACAGGAGGAGGAGGACAGCAAGAACTTCGTACAGGGCGTGGTCGGTGAGTACAGTGATACACCGGTGTGTGGTGAGTACAGTACATACACCGGTGTGTGGTGAGTACAGTGATACACCGGTGTGTGATGAGTACAGTGAGTACAGTGCATACACCGGTGTGTGGTGAGTTCAGTGCATACACCGGTGTGTGGTGAGTACAATGAGTAAAGTGCATACACCGGTGTGTGGTGAGTACAGTGAGTACAGTGATACACCGGTGTGTGGTGAGTACAGTGAGTACAGTACATACACCGGTGTGTGGTGAGTACATTGCATACACCGGTGTGTGGTGAGTACAGTGAGTATAGTGCATACACCAGTGTGTGGTGAGTACATTGAGTACAGTGCATACACCGGTGTGTGGTGACTACAGTGAGTACAGTGCATACACCGGTGTATGGTGAGTCCAGTGCATACACCGGTGTGTGGTGAGTACAATGAGTACAGTGCATACACCGGTGTTGTTGTGAGTACAGTGATACACCGGTGTGTGGTGAGTACAGTGAGTACAGTGCATACACCGGTGTGTGGTGAGTACATTGCATACACCGGTGTGTGGTGAGTACAGTGCATACACCGGTGTGTGGTGAGTACAGTGATACACCGGTGTGTGGTGAGTACATTGCATACACCGGTGTGTGGTGAGTACAGTGCATACACCGGTGTGTGGTGAGTACAGTGCATACACCGGTGTGTGGCGAGTACAGTGATACACCGGTGTGTGATGAGTACATTGAGTACAGTGCATACACCGGTGTGTGGTGAGTACATTGAGTACAGTGCATACACCGGTGTGTGGTGAGTACAGTGATACACCGGTGTGTGGTGAGTACATTGCATACACCGGTGTGTGGTGAGTACAGTGCATACACCGGTGTGTGGTGAGTACAGTGATACACCGGTGTGTGGTGAGTACATTGCATACACCGGTGTGTGGTGAGTACATTGCATACACCGGTGTGTGGTGAGTACAGTGCATACACCGGTGTTTGGTGAGTACAGTGATACACCGGTGTGTGGTGAGTACATTGAGTACAGTGCATACACCGGTGTGTGGTGAGTACATTGCATACACCGGTGTGTGGTGAGTACAATGAGTAAAGTGCATACACCGGTGTGTGGTGAGTACAGTGAGTACAGTGCATACACCGGTGTGTGGTGAGTACAGTAAGTACAATGCATACACCGGTGTGTTGTGAGTACAGTGCATACACCGGTGTGTGGTGAGTACAGTGCATACGCCGGTGTGTGGTGAGTACAGTGCATACACCGGTGTGTGGTGAGTACAGTGCATACACCGGTGTGTGGTGAGTACAGTGCATACACCGGTGTGTGGTGAGTACAGTACATACACCGGTGTGTGGTGAGTACAGTGCATACACCGGTGTGTGGTGAGTACAGTGAGTACAGTGCATACACCGGTGTGTGGTGAGTACAGTGCATACACCGGTGTGTGGTGAGTACAGTGCATACACCGGTGTGTGGTGAGTACAGTGAGTACAGTGCATACACCGGTGTGTGGTGAGTACAGTGAGTACAGTGCATACACCGGTGTGTGGTGAGTACAGTGCATACACCGGTGTGTGGTAAGTACAGTGCATACACCGGTGTGTGGTGAGTACAGTGAGTACAGTGCATACACTGGTGTGTGGTGAGTACAGTGCATACACCGGTGTGTGGTGAGTACAGTGCATACACCGGTGTGTGGTGAGTACAGTGCATACAGCGGTGTGTGGTGAGTACAGTGCATACACCGGTGTGTTGTGAGTACAGTGCATACACTGGTGGGTGGTGAGTACAGTGCATACACCGGTGTGTGGTGAGTACAGTGCATACACTGGTGTGTGGTGAGTACAGTGCATACAGCGGTGTGTGGTGAGTACAGTGCATACACCGGTGTGTGGTGAGTACAGTGAGTACAGTGCATACACCGGTGTGTGGTGAGTACAGTGCATACACCGGTGTGTGGTGAGTACAGTGCATACACCAATGTGTGGTGAGTACAGTGCATACACCGGTGTGTGGTGAGTACAGTGAGTACAGTGCATACACCGGTGTGTGGTGAGTACAGTGCATACACCGGTGTGTGGTGAGTACAGTGCATACACCGGTGTATGGTGAGTACAGTGCATACAGCGGTGTGGGGTGAGTACAGTGCATACACCGGTGTGTGGTGAGTACAGTGAGTACACCGGTGTGTGGTGAGTACAGTGCATACACCGGTGTTTGGTGAGTACATTGCATACACCGATGTGTGGTGAGTACAGTGCATACACCGGTGTGTGGTGAGTACAGTGCATACACCGGTGTGTGGTGAGTACAGTGCATACACCGGTGTGTGGTGAGTACAGTGAGTACAGTGCACACACCGGTGTGTGGTGAGTACATTGCATACACCGATATGTGGTGAGTACAGTGCATACACCGGTGTGTGGTGAGTACAGTGAGTACAGTGCATACACCGGTGTGTGGTGAGTACAGTGCATACACCGGTGTGTGGTGGGTACAGTGAGTACACCAGTGTGTGGTGAGTACAGTTAGTATATTGCATACACCGGTGTGTGGTGAGTACAGTGCATACACCAGGTGTGTACAGTTAATACAATGCATTCACAGGTGTGTGGTGAGTACAGTGCATACAGCGGTGTGTGGTGAGTACAGTAAGTACAGTGTATACACCGGTGTGTGGTGAGTACAGTGAGTATAGTGCATACACCGGTGTGTGGTGACTACAGTGAGTACAGTGCATACACCGGTGTGTTGTGAGTACAGTGCATACACCGGTGTGTTGTGAGTACAGTGCATACACCGGTGTGTGGTGAGTACAGTGCAAACACCGGTGTGTGGTGAGTTCAGGGCATACACCGGTGTGTGGTGAGTACAGTGCATACAGCGGTGTGTGGTGAGTACAGTGAGTACACCGGTGTGTGGTGAGTACAGTGAGTACACCGGTGTGTGGTGAGTACAGTGCATACACCGGTGTGTGGTGAGTACAGTGCATACACCGGTGTGTGGTGAGTACAGTGAGTACACCGGTGTGTGGTGAGTACAGTGCATACACCGGTGTGTGGTGAGTACAGTGAGTACAGTGCATACACCGGTGTGTGGTGAGTACAGTGAGTACACCGGTGTGTGGTGAGTACAGTGCATACACCGGTGTGTGGTGAGTACAGTGAGTACAGTGCATACACCGGTGTGTGGTGAGTACAATGCATACACTGGTGTGTGGTGAGTACAGTGAGTACACCGGTGTGTGGTGAGTACAGTGCATACACCGGTGTGTGGTGAGTACAGTGAGTGCAGTGCATACCCCGGAGTGTAGTGAGTACAGTGAGTACAGTGCATACACCAGTGTGTGGTGAGTACAGTGAGTACAGTGCATACACCGGTGTATAGTGAGTACAGTGAGTACAGTGCATACACCGGTGTGTGGTGAGTACAGTGAGTACAGTGCATACACCGGTGTATAGTGAGTACAGTGAGTACAGTGCATACACCGGTGTGTGGTGAGTACAGTGAGTACAGTGCATACACCGGTGTATAGTGAGTACAGTGAGTACAGTGCATACACCGGTGTGTGGTGAGTACAATGCATATACCGGTGTGTGGTGAGTACAGTGCATACACCGGTGTGTGGTGAGTACAGTGAGTACAGTGCATACACCGGTGTATAGTGAGTACAGTGAGTACAGTGCATACACCAGTGTGTGGTGAGTACAGTGAGTACAGTGCATACACCGGTGTGTGGTGAGTATAGTGAGTACACCGGGGTGTGGTGAGTACAGTGAGTACAGTGCATACACCGGTGTGTGGTGAGTATAGTGAGTACACCGGGGTGTGGTGAGTACAGTGCATACACCGGTGTGTGGTGAGTACAGTGAGTACACCGGGGTGTGGTGAGTACAGTGCATACACCGGTGTGTGGTGAGTACAGTGAGTACAGTGCATACACCGGTGTGTGGTGAGTACAGTGAGTACAGTGCATACACCGGTGTGTTGTGAGTACAGTACATACACCGGTGTGTTGTGAGTACAGTGAGTACAGTGCATACACCGGTGTGTGGTGAGTACAGTGCATACACCGGTGTGTGGTGAGTACAGTGAGTACAGTGCATACACCGGTGTGTTGTGAGTACAGTACATACACCGGTGTGTTGTGAGTACAGTGAGTACAGTGCATGCACCGGTGTGTGGTGAGTACAGTGCATACACCGGTGTGTGGTGAGTACAGTGAGTACAGTGCATACACCGGTGTGTGGTGAGTACAGTGCATACACCGGTGTGTGGTGAGTACAGTGCATACACCGGTGTGTTGTGAGTACAGTACATACACCGGTGTGTGGTGAGTACAGTGAGTACAGTGCATACACCGGTGTGTGGTGAGTACAGTGCATACACCGGTGTGTGGTGAGTACAGTGAGTACAGTGTATACACCGGTGTGTGGTGAGTATATTGCATACACCGGTGTGTGGTGAGTACAGTGCATACACCGGTGTGTGGTGAGTACAGTGCATACACCGGTGTGTGGTGAGTACAGTGAGTACAGTGCATACACCGGTGTGTGGTGAGTACAGTGCATACACCGGTGTGTGGTGAGTACAGTGAGTACAGTGCATACACCGGTGTGTGGTGAGTACAGTGAGTACAGTGCATACACCGGTGTGTGGTGAGTACCCCCTCACGGGACATTGGACAAACAGTCGCGCAATTGAGTTTGGCTCGCTAGACGGCGCTAGTGTTTTCCCTCCATCTGTTGAATCCGGAACCATGGTAACGTGAGGCCCGGCCCCTGGTGTCTGCTTTGAACACACGTTGCCAGGATCCAGCCTCCTGCCCACCATTACTTCAAGGTTAATAGCTCTCTCAAGGTCACAGTGATGACGCTACCTGGTGCATCTTAGGTTTGCCGCTTTGGTCTGGACACCAATGATTGCCTTGGTGCCCCAGTGCGCGTCGTGCCGGCACATCGCCAGGCACACCGCAATTGGCTTCGTTTCCTCTCCCGATCTTGTCCACCTGTTCCTTGGCTGGGATTGCACCTGGTGAATAATTATTGATGTACGTTTTTTCTTACATATATTTACGTATGAGGATGGGAACCTGACGCCATAGCTCTGTCCGAAAGCAAGGAAATATAAATTATCTTCATTCGACATCATATTTACCTAGTTCATCCTCGCATTTATTTTCATCCTCATTTACATCTTCATTTTTGGTTCTCATGTCCATTTTTATTTTCATCTTTTCATTTTCATTTTTATTTTCATTTTCATTTTTATTTTTATCTCCTTTTTTATTTTCATCTTCAGTTGTCCTCCTTATTCTCTTCTCCATTATTGTGGTGCCCGCCACGTGGTCACGAAGACCTCTGATTACCTGCGATAATGATAAGGAGGCGCGGAATAGGACCACTGGCAGTGTACCGTAGTCTGACCGCGGGGGACCTGTCCGCCTCAAGGCGAGCGCGCTACCACGGAGCCTCGGTGAACGTCCCGCGAGGGCGTTGTATTGATATATGTCTGCTCCAGACATGTTTTTGTCTTGGGGAGTATTTAGCAGTACCTCGTGCGGTTTATCCTGGCTTTGATGTCGCCGAGACAGAGTTACTGAGGCAGCGGTCCGCCTACCTGCAGGAGCTTTCATCCGTGGCCTCAGCCGGTGGCAAGGACCGGGGTCGGGTCGGGTGGGGAGGGTGGGGTTACGGGTACAGTAGCAGGGATGTAGAGGGAGTATATGGGTAGGTAGCGGGGGTTTGGTCGCGGGGGATAAGGGTACAGTACCGGGGGTGGGGTGGGGAGATACGGGATACAGTAGCGGGGGAGGGGTAGGGGGATATGGGTAGGGTAGCGAGGGTGGGGTGGGGGGTACGGGTACAGCTAGTAGCGGGGGTGGGTGGGGGTACGGGTACAGTAGCAGGGGTGGGTGGGGTGGCGGGTGTGGGCCGCATGTATTGTAGTCAATAATGGCACAACCCTTGGCACTGCGCGGTCTTAACAAGGCGAGCCGCGCGCAGCTGTTTGTACAATTGCGCCTGCCTGTTTTCCTGCCAAATTACACAACCTCTGGTCGAGCAACAAGTCTCCCCGACCAGTTGTAAGTCGTGAGGAAGAGCCTCGTTTTCGTGTGTGGTCCGCCGAGCGATGCCGCGTGTTGTGTTAGGCAGCGCCCTCTACCGGTGAAGCCTCCCCCAGTTTCCCGCCCTAAATACAAGATGGCGGAGCGACGCTCTATTTCACCCGCATTTGTTTACTTTCCGCGAAAAACGCCGCGTTTGCAAAATATTTGTTGTCCTTCACCGGACCTGGGCGGAGGAGAGGTGGGTGGGAGGGGTTGTCGGTGAGCGGACCGAGAGGGGGTTGTGACCCTGACTGGGGTGTCCCGGGGGGATTCTGTTGTTGGCGCCAGAACCCTAGGGACGCCCTTCCTCTCTGGCTGTATCCGGCGGTCCGACCTAACCCAACTCGACCTACCGACCGCGGTTTTATACTCTACCTTTGATGTCCATCACATGCCAGTGTTATTGGTGCATTGGGGATGCCGAGTGAAGCAAATTTACAAGTGTACCTTCAGATTTTATACGATGGTCTGGGTGTGGCGGTCTTTGAAGTCCACGCGTCCCGGGCGGCACCCCGTGCAGGGTAGCGTGAATCCCCTGAACCCTCGCTGATACCCATCCCTCCCTGAACCTTCGCTGATACCCATCCCTCCCTGAAGCCTCGCTGATACCCATCCTTTCCTGAACCCTCGCTGATACCCATCCCTCCCTGAACCCTCGCTGATACCCACCCCTCCCTGAACCCTCGCTGATACCCATCCCTCCCTGAACCCTTGCTGATACCCATCCCTCCCTGAACTCTCGCTGATACCCATCCCTCCGTGAACCCTTGCTGATACCCATCCCTCCCTGAACCCTCGCTGATACCCATCCCTCCCTGAACCCTTGCTGATACCCATCCCGCCCTGAACCCTCGCTGATACCCATCCCTCCCTGAACTCTCGCTGATACCCATCCCTCCGTGAACCCTCGCTGATACCCATCCCTCCCTGAACCCTCGCTGATACCCATCCCTCCGTGAACCCTCGCTGATACCCATCCCTCCCTGAACCCTCGCTGATACCCATCCCTCCCTGAACCCTCGCTGATACCCATCCCTCCCTGAACCCTCGCTGATACCCATCCCTCCCTGAACCCTTGCTGATACCCATCCCGCCCTGAACCCTCGCTGATACCCATCCCTCCCTGAACCCTCGCTGATACCCATCCCTCCCTGAACCCTCGCTGATACCCATCCCTCCCTGAACCCTCGCTGATACCCATCCCTCCCTGAACCCTTGCTGATACCCATCCCGGCCTGAACCCTCGCTGATACCCATCCCTCCCTGAACCCTCGCTGATACCCATCCCTCCCTGAACCCTCGCTGATACCCATCCCTCCCTGAACCCTCGCTGATACCCATCCCTCCCTGAACCCTTGCTGATACCCATCCCGCCCTGAACCCTCGCTGATACCCATCCCTCCCTGAACCCTCGCTGATACCCATCCCTCCCTGAACCCTCGCTGATACCCATCCCTCCCTGAACCCTCGCTGATACCCATCCCTCCCTGAACCCTTGCTGATACCCATCCCGCCCTGAACCCTCGCTGATACCCATCCCTCCCTGAACCCTCGCTGATACCCATCCCTCCGTGAACCCTCGCTGATACCCATCCCTCCCTGAACCCTCGCTGATACCCATCCCTCCCTGAACCCTCGCTGATACCCATCCCTCCCTGAACCCTCGCTGATACCCATCCCTCCGTGAACCCTCGCTGATACCCATCCCTCCGTGAACCCTCGCTGATACCCATCCCTCCCTGAACCCTCGCTGATACCCATCCCTCCGTGAACCCTCGCTGATACCCATCCCTCCCTGAACCCTCGCTGATACCCATCCCTCCCTGAACCCTCGCTGATACCCATCCCTCCCTGAACCCTCGCTGATACCCATCCCTCCCTGAACCCTTGCTGATACCCATCCCGGCCTGAACCCTTGCTGATACCCATCCCGCCCTGAACCCTCGCTGATACCCATCCCTCCCTGAACCCTCGCTGATACCCATCCCTCCCTGAACCCTTGCTGATACCCATCCCGCCCTGAACCCTCGCTGATACCCATCCCTCCCTGAACCCTTGCTGATACCCATCCCTCCGTGAACCCTCGCTGATACCCATCCCTCCCTGAACCCTCGCTGATACCCATCCCTCCCTGAACCCTCGCTGATACCCATCCCTCCCTGAACCCTCGCTGATACCCATCCCTCCCTGAACCCTTGCTGATACCCATCCCGGCCTGAACCCTTGCTGATACCCATCCCGCCCTGAACCCTCGCTGATACCAATCCCTCCCTGAACCCTCGCTGATACCCATCCCTCCCTGAACCCTCGCTGATACCCATCCCTCCGTGAACCCTCGCTGATACCCATCCCTCCCTGAACCCTCGCTGATACCCATCCCTCCCTGAACCCTCGCTGATACCCATCCCTCCCTGAACCCTCGCTGATACCCATCCCTCCCTGAACCCTCGCTGATACCCATCCCTCCCTGAACCCTCGCTGATACCCATCCCGCTCTGAACCCTCGCTGATACCCATCCCGGCCTGAACCCTTGCTGATACCCATCCCTCCCTGAACCCTCGCTGATACCCATCCCTCCCTGAACCCTCGCTGTTACCCATCCCTCCCTGAACCCTCGCTGATACCCATCCCTCCCTGAACCCTCGCTGATACCCATCCCTCCCTGAACCCTCGCTGATACCCATCCCTCCCTGAACCCTCGCTGATACCCATCCCTCCCTGAACCCTCGCTGATACCCATCCCTCCCTGAACCCTCGCTGATACCCATCCCTCCCTAAACCCTCGCTGATACCCATCCCTCCCTGAACCCTCGCTGATACCCATCCCTCCCTGAACCCTCGCTGATACCCATCCCTCCCTGAACCCTCGCTGATACCCATCCCTCCCTGAACCCTCGCTGATACCCATCCCTCCCTGAACCCTCGCTGATACCCATCCCTCCCTGAACCCTCGCTGATACCCATCCCTCCATGAACCCTCGCTGATACCCATCCCTCCGTGAACCCTCGCTGATACCCATCCCTCCGTGAACCCTCGCTGATACCCATCCCGCTCTGAACCCTTGCTGATACCCATCCCTCCCTGAACCCTTGCTGATACCCATCCCTCCCTGAACCCTCGCTGATACCCATCCCTCCCTAAACCCTCGCTGATACCCATCCCTCCCTGAACCCTCGCTGATACCCATCCCTCCCTGAACCCTCGCTGATACCCATCCCTCCCTGAACCCTCGCTGATACCCATCCCTCCCTGAACCCTCGCTGATACCCATCCCTCCCTGAACCCTCGCTGATACCCATCCCTCCATGAACCCTCGCTGATACCCATCCCCCCCTGAACCCTCGCTGATACCCATCCCTCCCTGAACTCTCGCTGATACCCATCCCTCCCTGAACCCTCGCTGATACCCATCCCTCCCTGAACCCTCGCTGATACCCATCCCGCTCTGAACCCTCGCTGATACCCATCCCGCCCTGAACCCTCGCTGATACCCATCCCGCCCTGAACCCTCGCTGATACCCATCCCTCCCTGAACCCTCGCTGATACCCATCCCTCCGTGAACCCCCGCTGATACCCATCCCCCCCTGAACCCTCGCTGATACCCATCCCTCCCTGAACCCTCGCTGATACCCATCCCTCCCTGAACCCTCGCTGTTACCCATCCCTCCGTGAACCCCCGCTGATACCCATCCCCACCTGAACCCCCTCTGATACCCATCCCCCCCTGAACCCTTGCTGATACCCATCCCGCCCTGAACCCTCGCTGATACCCATCCCTCCCTGAACCCTCGCTGATACCCATCCCTCCCTGAACCCTCGCTGATACCCATCCCTCCCTGAACCCTCGCTGATACCCATCCCTCCCTGAACCCTCGCTGATACCCATCCCTCCCTGAACCCTCGCTGATACCCATCCCTCTCTGAACCCTTGCTGATACCCATCCCTCCCTGAACCCTCGCTGATACCCATCCCTCCCTGAACCCTCGCTGATACCCATCCCTCCCTGAACCCTCGCTGATACCCATCCCTCCGTGAACCCCCGCTGATACCCATCCCCCCCTGAACCCTCGCTGATACCCATCCCTCCCTGAACCCTCGCTGATACCCATCACTCCCTGAACCCTCGCTGATACCCATCCCTCCCTAAACCCTCGCTGATACCCATCCCTCCCTGAACCCTCGCTGATACCCATCCCTCCGTGAACCCTCGCTGATACCCACCCCTCCCTGAACCCTCGCTGATACCCACCCCTCCCTGAACCCTTGCTGATACCCATCCCTCCCTGAACCCTCGCTGATACCCATCCCTCCCTGAACCCTCGCTGATACCCATCCCGGCCTGAACCCTTGCTGATACCCATCCCGCCCTGAACCCTCGCTGATACCCATCCCTCCCTGAACCCTCGCTGATACCCATCCCTCCCTGAACCCTTGCTGATACCCACCCCTCCCTGAACCCTCGCTGATACCCATCCCTCCCTGAACCCTTGCTGATACCCATCCCTCCCTGAACCCTCGCTGATACCCACCCCTCCCTGAACCCTCGCTGATACCCACCCCTCCCTGAACCCTTGCTGATACCCATCCCTCCCTGAACCCTCGCTGATACCCATCCCTCCCTGAACCCTCGCTGATACCCATCCCGGCCTGAACCCTTGCTGATACCCATCCCTCCATGAACCCTCGCTGATACCCATCCCTCCCTGAACCCTCGCTGATACCCATCCCTCCCTGAACCCTCGCTGATACCCATCCCTCCCTGAACCCTTGCTGATACCCATCCCTCCGTGAACCCTCGCTGATACCCATCCCTCCGTGAACCCTTGCTGATACCCATCCCTCCCTGAACCCTCGCTGATACCCATCCCTCCCTGAACCCTTGCTGATACCCATCCCTTCCTGAACCCTCGCTGATACCCATCCCTTCCTGAACCCTCGCTGATACCCATCCCTCCCTGAACCCTCGCTTATACCCATCCCTCCCTGAACCCTCGCTGATACCCATCCCTCCCTGAACCCTCGCTGATACCCATCCCTCCCTGAACCCTCGCTGATACCCATCCCTCCCTGAACCCTTGCTGATACCCATCCCTCCGTGAACCCTCGCTGATACCCATCCCTCCGTGAACCCTTGCTGATACCCATCCCTCCCTGAACCCTCGCTGATACCCATCCCTCCCTGAACCCTTGCTGATACCCATCCCTTCCTGAACCCTCGCTGATACCCATCCCTTCCTGAACCCTCGCTGATACCCATCCCTCCCTGAACCCTCGCTGATACCCACCCCTCCCTGAACCCTCGCTGATACCCATCCCTCCCTGAACCCTCGCTGATACCCATCCCGCCCTGAACCCTCGCTGATACCCATCCCTCCCTGAACCCTCGCTGATACCCATCCCTCCATGAACCCTCGCTGATACCCATCCCTCCGTGAACCCTCGCTGATACCCATCCCTCCCTGAACCCTCGCTGATACCCATCCCTCCCTGAACCCTCGCTGATACCCATCCCTCCCTGAACCCTCGCTGATACCCATCCCTTCCTGAACCCTCGCTGATACCCATCCCTTCCTGAACCCTCGCTGATACCCATCCCTCCCTGAACCCTCGCTTATACCCATCCCTCCCTGAACCCTCGCTGATACCCATCCCGCCCTGAACCCTCGCTGATACCCATCCCTCCCTGAACCCTCGCTGATACCCATCCCTCCATGAACCCTCGCTGATACCCATCCCTCCGTGAACCCTCGCTGATACCCATCCCTCCCTGAACCCTCGCTGATACCCATCCCTCCCTGAACCCTCGCTGATACCCATCCCTCCGTGAACCCTCGCTGATACCCATCCCTCCCTGAACCCTCGCTGATACCCATCCCTCCCTGAACCCTCGCTGATACCCATCCCTCCGTGAACCCTCGCTGATACCCATCCCTCCGTGAACCCTCGCTGATACCCATCCCGCTCTGAACCCTCGCTGATACCCATCCCTCCATGAACCCTCGCTGATACCCATCCCTCCGTGAACCCGCGCTGATACCCATCCCTCCGTGAACCCTCGCTGATACCCATCCCGCTCTGAACCCTCGCTGATACCCATCCCTCCATGAACCCTCGCTGATACCCATCCCGCTCTGAACCCTCGCTGATACCCATCCCTCCATGAACCCTCGCTGATACCCATCCCTCCATGAACCCTCGCTGATACCCATCCCGCTCTGAACCCTCGCTGATACCCATCCCTCCCTGAACCCTCGCTGATACCCATCCCGCTCTGAACCCTCGCTGATACCCATCCCGCTCTGAACCCTCGCTGATACCCATCCCTCCATGAACCCTCGCTGATACCCATCCCGCTCTGAACCCTCGCTGATACCCATCCCTCCGTGAACCCTCGCTGATACCCATCCCGCTCTGAACCCTCGCTGATACCCATCCCTCCATGAACCCTCGCTGATACCCATCCCTCCGTGAACCCTCGCTGATACCCATCCCTCCGTGAACCCTCGCTGATACCCATCCCGCTCTGAACCCTCGCTGATACCCATCCCTCCATGAACCCTCGCTGATACCCATCCCTCCGTGAACCCTCGCTGATACCCATCCCTCCGTGAACCCTCGCTGATACCCATCCCGCTCTGAACCCTCGCTGATACCCATCCCTCCATGAACCCTCGCTGATACCCATCCCTCCGTGAACCCTCGCTGATACCCATCCCTCCGTGAACCCTCGCTGATACCCATCCCGCTCTGAACCCTCGCTGATACCCATCCCTCCCTGAACCCTCGCTGATACCCATCCCTCCCTGAACCCTCGCTGATACCCATCCCTCCATGAACCCTCGCTGATACCCATCCCTCCGTGAACCCTCGCTGATACCCATCCCGCTCTGAACCCTCGCTGATACCCATCCCTCCCTGAACCCTCGCTGATACCCATCCCTCCCTGAACCCTCGCTGATACCCATCCCTCTCTGAACCCTCGCTGATACCCATCCCTCCCTGAACCCTCGCTGATACCCATCCCTCCCTGAACCCTCGCTGATACCCATCCCTCCCTGAACCCTCGCTGATACCCATCCCTCCCTGAACCCTCGCTGATACCCATCCCTCCCTGAACCCTCGCTGATACCCATCCCTCCCTGAACCCTCGCTGATACCCATCCCTCCCTGAACCCTCGCTGATACCCATCCCTCCCTGAACCCTCGCTGATACCCATCCCTCCCTGAACCCTCGCTGATACCCATCCCTCCCTGAACCCTCGCTGATACCCATCCCTCCCTGAACCCTCGCTGATACCCATCCCTCCCTGAACCCTCGCTGATACCCATCCCTCCGTGAACCCTCGCTGATACCCATCCCTCCCTGAACCCTCGCTGATACCCATCCCTCCCTGAACCCTCGCTGATACCCATCCCTCCCTGAACCCTCGCTGATACCCATCCCTCCCTGAACCCTCGCTGATACCCATCCCTCCGTGAACCCTCGCTGATACCCATCCCTCCCTGAACCCTCGCTGATACCCATCCCTCCCTGAACCCTCGCTGATACCCATCCCTCCCTGAACCCTCGCTGATACCCATCCCTCCGTGAACCCTCGCTGATACCCATCCCTCCCTGAACCCTCGCTGATACCCATCCCTCCCTGAACCCTTGCTGATACCCATCCCTCCCTGAACCCTCGCTGATACCCATCCCTCCCTGAACCCTTGCTGATACCCATCCCTCCCTGAACCCTCGCTGATACCCATCCCTCCCTGAACCCTCGCTGATACCCATCCCTCCCTGAACCCTCGCTGATACCCATCCCTCCCTGAACCCTCGCTGATACCCATCCCTCCGTGAACCCTCGCTGATACCCATCCCTCCCTGAACCCTCGCTGATACCCATCCCTCCCTGAACCCTCGCTGATACCCATCCCTCCCTGAACCCTCGCTGATACCCATCCCTCCCTGAACCCTCGCTGATACCCATCCCTCCCTGAACCCTCGCTGATACCCATCCCGCCCTGAACCCTCGCTGATACCCATCCCTCCGTGAACCCTCGCTGATACCCATCCCTCCCTGAACCCTCGCTGATACCCATCCCTCCCTGAACCCTCGCTGATACCCATCCCTCCCTGAACCCTCGCTGATACCCATCCCTCCGTGAACCCTCGCTGATACCCATCCCTCCCTGAACCCTCGCTGATACCCATCCCTCCCTGAACCCTCGCTGATACCCATCCCTCCCTGAACCCTCGCTGATACCCATCCCGCCCTGAACCCTCGCTGATACCCATCCCGGCCTGAACCCTCGCTGATACCCATCCCGCCCTGAACCCTCGCTGATACCCATCCCTCCCTGAACCCTCGCTGATACCCATCCCTCCATGAACCCTCGCTGATACCCATCCCTCCCTGAACCCTTGCTGATACCCATCCCGGCCTGAACCCTTGCTGATACCCATCCCGCCCTGAACCCTCGCTGATACCCATCCCTCCCTGAACCCTCGCTGATACCCATCCCTCCCTGAACCCTTGCTGATACCCATCCCTTCCTGAACCCTCGCTGATACCCATCCCTCCCTGAACCCTCGCTGATACCCATCCCTCCCTGAACCCTCGCTGATACCCATCCCGGCCTGAACCCTCGCTGATACCCATCCCTCCGTGAACCCTCGCTGATACCCATCCCTCCCTGAACCCTCGCTGATACCCATCCCTCCCTGAACCTTCGTTGATACCCATCCCTCCCTGAACCCTCGCTGATACCCATGTCTTATAAAATATATTTGTTCCTCATCCCTCTCCATCCCTTGTTATGGGTGATGCCCCCCTCACAAGGTCGGTGGTCTTCCACCATATTGGTGCCATACGGTCTCCAAGAGACCCCGCTAGGTGGCAGCACTTCACTCATCGAGAACCCCAGATAGGTCTTCCACCACCATAGTGGTGCCATACTGTCTCCAAGAGACCCCACTAGGTGGCAGCACTTCACTCATCGAGAACCCCAGATAGGTCTTCCACCACCATAGTGGTGCCATACTTAGGATAAGGGGCGACCCGACAGGGACATATACTTCTTTCTAGTGTTATGGATTTCCGTAAAAGTTTAATGTAAAATTAAACTTTGTTTCAGGTTCGGCAAATTGGCATAATTGACATGGAGCGGGCCGCGGTAAACCGTTTAAAATGGTCTTCTAGTCAAGATTAAGGGGCTTAGGGTAATCTTAGCAAAGTGTTTGGGAGTCTTATTAAATCCCGTATAAGTTAGCAAGCCGTACCCCCTTGCCTTGGTGTTGCTTGGTATTGTTTTGTGCTAGTGCTAAGAGTGTTTAGAATGTCTTGTCGTTTTGTTCTCGTCTACATATACCTAATTTAACACTGAAATAGATATGAGTAAACATAATTTATTAAATACAGAAAAATCGCAAGTATAAATGCTTTGCTTGAGTTCTAAGATATTTCCCCCGGTTTGTAATACTCAAAGCCTTAAAGTTACTTTAAGTTACAGGTATTGGCCGCCAAACATATTTGCATTTTATATCGTAACTTGACATTCATATTTAACAGAACTGTAAAATTTGCTTCGATAATATTGCTTGACAGCTGGTCCTCCTCCTGGGATCTGTGTGTACTACGTCAAATATTTGTGTGTAGTTAACTGGCTTATTGTACAGTTTTAGAGATGGTGAACATGCCCCAGTCAAGACGCTCTAGTGACAAGAATATTGCCCGTCTTACACCAGTCTGGCCATCAATTGTGACACTTTTAGATTTGGATCTGATTTTCGACGTTTGTTTTCAATAGCTGTGAGGTCGACACTCATCCTGTGTTTTGATGAGCATCGGTAACGATAGGCCAGTTGGTTGCTTGCGGTTAGGGGCAGCCCCTCCCCCTTCCTCCTGCCGTCCATAGCACCCCCCCCCCCCCTCCCGCCCTGTGGCAGTGTTCATATGGGAGATGTTTTTGATTGTGTCGCGTGCTGTGTTTTTGTATTCCCTTCCTCGCCCCTGTCCCCGCCCCGCCCTCCTCCCCGTCCCCACCCCTCGACCCCACCCCCCGCCCCCGTCCCGCCCCGTGTTAATCAGCT
This sequence comes from Arenicola marina, assembly GCA_964019135.1. Classification (NCBI taxonomy): domain Eukaryota; kingdom Metazoa; phylum Annelida; class Polychaeta; family Arenicolidae; genus Arenicola; species Arenicola marina. The sequence continues at coordinate 5,566,843 of OZ025255.1, forward strand.
CGCAGATTACTGCGTCTACTCTTCCGGCAGGTTGGATTTTCACAACAGATTAATGCCTGGTTATTCCGCTATTGCCGCCTCCTCGCTCCCCAGTCTGTACACCCTCCTGGGGGAAGACTACCCCATCCCTCCCACCACCGCCACCCCCCGTCCCGGCGCCCCGAAGTTGCACCTGGACCTTCGCTCAGCGTTCCGCTTCAAAGACTCGCCTCGCAATTCCCACAAATACTTTCTTATATGATTAAATATGACGTGCATACCGACGTTCTACTCATATCTGCCCGCCCACTTATCACCCCCGCCCTACCCCCACTGATCACCCCCCCCCCCATTGATGACACACACACCCTGCCCCCCCTCCCCTCCCCTCCCCTCCCCCCACCCTTTGGCCCCTCCCTGTGCCGGGAGATGCTGCGCGGACACTGGGAATCGACGCTAGGGGCCGCCACTCTCCTGTCACTGCCAGTCGGCCCGCAGCACAGTGCGTGGCGCCATCTGCTGGGCAATGTCGATCAATTGTTGCCCTCGCTTCCTGAAGACTGTGAAGACTCCTCTCGCCGTGCAGTGTGCCCCGCGCCCCTCATAACTCCCTACCCCTCTGGCTATCCATTGGAATTAACAAAGGAAATACGGTAGCTTCATGGTTCATCGTTAAGCCTAGTGGTTCAGACCCATTGGACTGATGACGCAAGAACATATATACATAGGATTGAGCGACCTCTCCGGAAGGCAAGACCCCATGGGCACCCCTCCCCCGGATCCGCCAATGTGACGTCACCGCTCCTGACGTGACGTCATTTTCTCGTGAGGGTGACCATGGTTGTATATTCAGGACGCTTTAACCCCTTTTGGTCATATCGCGTCAATGGGAAAAGCAAGGGAGAGTGGAGCCGTGTCCCCGGGATAACCCCCTACTCTTGGCGAAAAAGGACACGAGATCTTTATCCTGCGACCACACAGACATGGCCACAGCGGGACTCGAAGCGCCGATCCACGCGCCGTTAGGCTCTCATGTGCATTGGGTCGGAAGGGAATTTGTAGATTGGAATCAACTATCCTTCCATTGCCGACTGATATAAAGTAGGCTATTCTTTCATGGGCTTTTAAGTTTGTAATATCACTTGACACTGATAACTGATTGCCTTGTTTACATGTGCGGTTTTCTGCGTGTGTAGCTCCAATAAGATGGGTACGAGTGACATACCAACACTAAAGTAATATTTAGAGCCTGTTTGGGATGTTTACTTACTTCGGCTGTGGGCGCCAGTCGTGTGTGCATTGGCCGACGTTGGGACATGTACCCTCTCCCCTCTTCCTATCTCCCCCCCTCCCCCTACTACCCCACCCCCCCCCCCCCATCACTACCCTCACCTCTTCCCCTCACTACCCCAGCCCCCCTCCCCCCCCACCTCACTACCGCCCCCGTCACCCCCTCACCCAACTACCCCTCCCACTACCTCCACCCCGGCTTAGATATGACTGGTGTATCAGCCTCCAACCGCTCAACCTCCACCCACAGCTAGGGCTCCAGCACCGCCAGCTGCTGCAGTATCGCCCCCTAGCGGGAGAGATTCCCGCAGATAACGCTGAGTGGAGTACTTAGTATGTTTACGGAAGGCGAAGACACGCAAAATATCGACACGTTTTTATCGAGCCGACGAGCTGTAAACGGCCAACAGATCATCACGGTCTGTCCGCGCATGCGCTCGGCCTGTACACAGGCCTCCCATCCACCACCATCTTACCCGATACATCTAACAAAACTCTCTGCTGGCCACAGGGATGTTTGTGTCGTATTTAGCTGTTCGCACTACCTACTGCCTTGTTGCCCTTTCATCGGCAGTCGTTGGAGTGAGTCGCTTGTGAATATTGTTTCGTGGTCCGTTGATACAAACACTTCAAGTCGGCGTCCCTTGTGGCTCTGTTAACGGAGGGGTGAGAACGTGATGGGGGAGGGTTAGTCGTCCGCTTCCTTTCAACAATGGTCGGGTCTCCTATTATTACTTAAGGATATCGCGTATCTATCAGCTTTGCACAACTTAACATCCTTACGAAAGCAAGGGCGGATCCCGGGGGGAGGGGGTCCATGGGTTCGGACCCCCCCTTTTTTTTGAGAAAGAATGCCGTTTTTCAATGCAAAATGTAGGCCATCTGAGGCTTGACCCCCCCCCCCCCCCCTTTTTTTTATTTGAGGAAGAACGCTATTGGATCAAAAAATTGGTGGATCCTTTAGTCGCAATTTGCAGAGACCCCCCCCCCCCACAAGTATTTCAAATTCCTGGATCCGCCCCTGGAAAGGGAGGCAAGAGAAGCGTATATGAAGGTGTTTTTAATCTAGACGACTGTATAGAGACCAAAAAGCCATCGAAAGAGCTTTCGTGCCGTTCAACACTAATTGGTGTCTTGAATATATTATCAACACAATTCAGTTGATGAATGGCCCCGACGATGCTTTTGCAGGGGACCACTTCGTACTACCATATAGTTATCAAGGGAGCAGGGGGCGACTGACAAAGCCGACCTCGCTGTACTCAGGACACTTTGTTTCCCCTGCCGCTTAACATCTCTGCCGCCTAACACTCATAGTGTAGATATAAAAGTGGCTTCTCGTTAGTCTTGGCTGTCTTGATTAAGGCGTTCTTACGTCCTATATGGCTGTCCCACCCCCACCTCTACCTGTACCCCCACCCTCTCCCACATCTACCCCCCACCCCCTTCCACCTCTACCCCCATCTCCTCCCACCTGTACCTCCACCCACCTCTACCCCCACCCCCTCCCGCCACCACCCTCTCACCCACTCGGCGAAAGCCTCTATGCCTTTTTTTGGCCGTTGAGAGATACCTCCCCGGTAGTTTTGCTCAGTTACCATTCATTCATACAAGTGTGGCGAGCCCTAACAATGGAGGCCCGTCATTTAGCGCTCATTAGAGCGAGGATAGATCACCTCAGCTGGCCTTTCACGTCCCTCCTCGGGCTGTCTGGGGCACAATGTGGCCTTTCTACCCAGCTACCGCCACCCTCTCTTCGCCGTCTTGCCGAAGTTTGCCCACAGAGTTAGTTGGTGAGAGGGATTGATAGGTGGCGCTCCCTGTCTCCTGATAGATCTGTAATAACTCGTCTTCCTGGAGACTGTGCCGGGAGGTGGGGGGGGGGGCGCCCGGGATAGGATTGTAGCCCCCCCCACCGGGAAAGCTGGGTGCTGGGTTCACGCTGTGATAAACATCTCCACCCTGACGGAGAGATGTACATATGTGGGTTTCCCGGTGAATGGAGTCCTGTGACATGTGCGTGAGGCATCCAGGATACCGCAGCGTCCCGCCAAGAGGGTCTCCAGGGTGGTCTACCAACCGGGGGGGGGGAGGGTCCTAAGGGTGGTTCACGAACGGGGGGAGGGTCCCCAGGGTGGTTCACCAACGGGGTCCAGGGTGGTCCAGGGTTTCAAAATTGCAAACTATGAAGAACATATATGTATTTTAAATCGATAATTTGCAAACTATTCGCTAAGACAACGCTTCAAACCCCACTTTAATTCCCATGCTCACCTGATGGCGCGATGCCTCACCCAGAATGTCACTTTCTAGATGAGGTGGGGTGGGGGGGGGGGTCAGGTGCGTACCTTTTCCGATCTCCGCGATTGGCATCCAGGAATTAATAGAGATTCGTGATTGGCTGTTGCCAATTTGTGGGGAGCAGTCCTCATCTCAGAGATTCGATATTACTCTTCCTGGGGATTCGCGATTCAGGGGGTTACCCCCCTACCCCCCTAGAGGTAACGTGATGATCACACAGACCCTGCTGTCCGCTCAGTGTCCTGTGATTCAGGGGGTTACCCCCCTACCCCCTAGAGGTAACGTGATGATCACACAGACCCTGCTGTCCGCTCAGTGTCCTGTGATTCAGGGGGTTACCCCCCTACCCCCTAGAGGTAACGTGATGATCACACAGACCCTGCTGTCCGCTCAGTGTCCTGTGATTCAGGGGGTTACCCCCCTACCCCCCTAGAGGTAACGTGATGATCACACAGACCCTGCTGTCCGCTCAGTGTCCTGTGATTCAGGGGGTTACCCCCCTACCCCCTAGAGGTAACGTGATGATCACACAGACCCTGCTGTCCGCTCAGTGTCCTGTGATTCAGGGGGTTACCCCCCTACCCCCTAGAGGTAACGTGATGATCACACAGACCCTGCTGTCCGCTCAGTGTCCTGTGATTCAGGGGGTTACCCCCCTACCCCCCTAGAGGTAACGTGATGATCACACAGACCCTGCTGTCCGCTCAGTGTCCTGTGATTCAGGGGGTTACCCCCCTACCCCCTAGAGGTAACGTGATGATCACACAGACCCTGCTGTCCGCTCAGTGTCCTGTGATTCAGGGGGTTACCCCCCTACCCCCTAGAGGTAACGTGATGATCACACAGACCCTGCTGTCCGCTCAGTGTCCTGTGATTCAGGGGGTTACCCCCCTACCCCCCTAGAGGTAACGTGATGATCACACAGACCCTGCTGTCCGCTCAGTGTCCTGTGATTCAGGGGGTTACCCCCCTACCCCCCTAGAGGTAACGTGATGATCACACAGACCCTGCTGTCCGCTCAGTGTCCTGTGATTCAGGGGGTTACCCCCCTACCCCCTAGAGGTAACGTGATGATCACACAGACCCTGCTGTCCGCTCAGTGTCCTGTGATTCAGGGGGTTACCCCCCTACCCCCTAGAGGTAACGTGATGATCACACAGACCCTGCTGTCCGCTCAGTGTCCTGTGATTCAGGGGGTTACCCCCCTACCCCCTAGAGGTAACGTGATGATCACACAGACCCTGCTGTCCGCTCAGTGTCCTGTGATTCAGGGGGTTACCCCCCTACCCCCTAGAGGTAACGTGATGATCACACAGACCCTGCTGTCCGCTCAGTGTCCTGTGATTCAGGGGGTTACCCCCCTACCCCCCTAGAGGTAACGTGATGATCACACAGACCCTGCTGTCCGCTCAGTGTCCTGTGATTCAGGGGGTTACCCCCCTACCCCCCTAGAGGTAACGTGATGATCACACAGACCCTGCTGTCCGCTCAGTGTCCTGTGATTCAGGGGGTTACCCCCCTACCCCCTAGAGGTAACGTGATGATCACACAGACCCTGCTGTCCGCTCAGTGTCCTGTGATTCAGGGGGTTACCCCCCTACCCCCCTAGAGGTAACGTGATGATCACACAGACCCTGCTGTCCGCTCAGTGTCCTGTGATTCAGGGGGTTACCCCCCTACCCCCCTAGAGGTAACGTGATGATCACACAGACCCTGCTGTCCGCTCAGTGTCCTGTGATTCAGGGGGTTACCCCCCTACCCCCTAGAGGTAACGTGATGATCACACAGACCCTGCTGTCCGCTCAGTGTCCTGTGATTCAGGGGGTTACCCCCCTACCCCCTAGAGGTAACGTGATGATCACACAGACCCTGCTGTCCGCTCAGTGTCCTGTGATTCAGGGGGTTACCCCCCTACCCCCTAGAGGTAACGTGATGATCACACAGACCCTGCTGTCCGCTCAGTGTCCTGTGATTCAGGGGGTTACCCCCCTACCCCCCTAGAGGTAACGTGATGATCACACAGACCCTGCTGTCCGCTCAGTGTCCTGTGATTCAGGGGGTTACCCCCCTACCCCCTAGAGGTAACGTGATGATCACACAGACCCTGCTGTCCGCTCAGTGTCCTGTGATTCAGGGGGTTACCCCCCTACCCCCTAGAGGTAACGTGATGATCACACAGACCCTGCTGTCCGCTCAGTGTCCTGTGATTCAGGGGGTTACCCCCCTACCCCCCTAGAGGTAACGTGATGATCACACAGACCCTGCTGTCCGCTCAGTGTCCTGTGATTCAGGGGGTTACCCCCCTACCCCCTAGAGGTAACGTGATGATCACACAGACCCTGCTGTCCGCTCAGTGTCCTGTGATTCAGGGGGTTACCCCCCTACCCCCCTAGAGGTAACGTGATGATCACACAGACCCTGCTGTCCGCTCAGTGTCCTGTGATTCAGGGGGTTACCCCCCTACCCCCCTAGAGGTAACGTGATGATCACACAGACCCTGCTGTCCGCTCAGTGTCCTGTGATTCAGGGGGTTACCCCCCTACCCCCTAGAGGTAACGTGATGATCACACAGACCCTGCTGTCCGCTCAGTGTCCTGTGATTCAGGGGGTTACCCCCCTACCCCCCTAGAGGTAACGTGATGATCACACAGACCCTGCTGTCCGCTCAGTGTCCTGTGATTCAGGGGGTTACCCCCCTACCCCCTAGAGGTAACGTGATGATCACACAGACCCTGCTGTCCGCTCAGTGTCCTGTGATTCAGGGGGTTACCCCCCTACCCCCTAGAGGTAACGTGATGATCACACAGACCCTGCTGTCCGCTCAGTGTCCTGTGATTCAGGGGGTTACCCCCCTACCCCCTAGAGGTAACGTGATGATCACACAGACCCTGCTGTCCGCTCAGTGTCCTGTGATTCAGGGGGTTACCCCCCTACCCCCTAGAGGTAACGTGATGATCACACAGACCCTGCTGTCCGCTCAGTGTCCTGTGATTCAGGGGGTTACCCCCCTACCCCCCTAGAGGTAACGTGATGATCACACAGACCCTGCTGTCCGCTCAGTGTCCTGTGATTCAGGGGGTTACCCCCCTACCCCCCTAGAGGTAACGTGATGATCACACAGACCCTGCTGTCCGCTCAGTGTCCTGTGATTCAGGGGGTTACCCCCCTACCCCCCTAGAGGTAACGTGATGATCACACAGACCCTGCTGTCCGCTCAGTGTCCTGTGATTCAGGGGGTTACCCCCCTACCCCCCTAGAGGTAACGTGATGATCACACAGACCCTGCTGTCCGCTCAGTGTCCTGTGATTCAGGGGGTTACCCCCCTACCCCCCTAGAGGTAACGTGATGATCACACAGACCCTGCTGTCCGCTCAGTGTCCTGTGATTCAGGGGGTTACCCCCCTACCCCCCTAGAGGTAACGTGATGATCACACAGACCCTGCTGTCCGCTCAGTGTCCTGTGATTCAGGGGGTTACCCCCCTACCCCCCTAGAGGTAACGTGATGATCACACAGACCCTGCTGTCCGCTCAGTGTCCTGTGATTCAGGGGGTTACCCCCCTACCCCCCTAGAGGTAACGTGATGATCACACAGACCCTGCTGTCCGCTCAGTGTCCTGTGATTCAGGGGGTTACCCCCCTACCCCCCTAGAGGTAACGTGATGATCACACAGACCCTGCTGTCCGCTCAGTGTCCTGTGATTCAGGGGGTTACCCCCCTACCCCCCTAGAGGTAACGTGATGATCACACAGACCCTGCTGTCCGCTCAGTGTCCTGTGATTCAGGGGGTTACCCCCCTACCCCCCTAGAGGTAACGTGATGATCACACAGACCCTGCTGTCCGCTCAGTGTCCTGTGATTCAGGGGGTTACCCCCCTACCCCCTAGAGGTAACGTGATGATCACACAGACCCTGCTGTCCGCTCAGTGTCCTGTGATTCAGGGGGTTACCCCCCTACCCCCCTAGAGGTAACGTGATGATCACACAGACCCTGCTGTCCGCTCAGTGTCCTGTGATTCAGGGGGTTACCCCCCTACCCCCCTAGAGGTAACGTGATGATCACACAGACCCTGCTGTCCGCTCAGTGTCCTGTGATTCAGGGGGTTACCCCCCTACCCCCCTAGAGGTAACGTGATGATCACACAGACCCTGCTGTCCGCTCAGTGTCCTGTGATTCAGGGGGTTACCCCCCTACCCCCCTAGAGGTAACGTGATGATCACACAGACCCTGCTGTCCGCTCAGTGTCCTGTGATTCAGGGGGTTACCCCCCTACCCCCTAGAGGTAACGTGATGATCACACAGACCCTGCTGTCCGCTCAGTGTCCTGTGATTCAGGGGGTTACCCCCCTACCCCCTAGAGGTAACGTGATGATCACACAGACCCTGCTGTCCGCTCAGTGTCCTGTGATTCAGGGGGTTACCCCCCTACCCCCTAGAGGTAACGTGATGATCACACAGACCCTGCTGTCCGCTCAGTGTCCTGTGATTCAGGGGGTTACCCCCCTACCCCCTAGAGGTAACGTGATGATCACACAGACCCTGCTGTCCGCTCAGTGTCCTGTGATTCAGGGGGTTACCCCCCTACCCCCTAGAGGTAACGTGATGATCACACAGACCCTGCTGTCCGCTCAGTGTCCTGTGATTCAGGGGGTTACCCCCCTACCCCCTAGAGGTAACGTGATGATCACACAGACCCTGCTGTCCGCTCAGTGTCCTGTGATTCAGGGGGTTACCCCCCTACCCCCCTAGAGGTAACGTGATGATCACACAGACCCTGCTGTCCGCTCAGTGTCCTGTGATTCAGGGGGTTACCCCCCTACCCCCCTAGAGGTAACGTGATGATCACACAGACCCTGCTGTCCGCTCAGTGTCCTGTGATTCAGGGGGTTACCCCCCTACCCCCTAGAGGTAACGTGATGATCACACAGACCCTGCTGTCCGCTCAGTGTCCTGTGATTCAGGGGGTTACCCCCCTACCCCCCTAGAGGTAACGTGATGATCACACAGACCCTGCTGTCCGCTCAGTGTCCTGTGATTCAGGGGGTTACCCCCCTACCCCCCTAGAGGTAACGTGATGATCACACAGACCCTGCTGTCCGCTCAGTGTCCTGTGATTCAGGGGGTTACCCCCCTACCCCCCTAGAGGTAACGTGATGATCACACAGACCCTGCTGTCCGCTCAGTGTCCTGTGATTCAGGGGGTTACCCCCCTACCCCCTAGAGGTAACGTGATGATCACACAGACCCTGCTGTCCGCTCAGTGTCCTGTGATTCAGGGGGTTACCCCCCTACCCCCTAGAGGTAACGTGATGATCACACAGACCCTGCTGTCCGCTCAGTGTCCTGTGATTCAGGGGGTTACCCCCCTACCCCCCTAGAGGTAACGTGATGATCACACAGACCCTGCTGTCCGCTCAGTGTCCTGTGATTCAGGGGGTTACCCCCCTACCCCCCTAGAGGTAACGTGATGATCACACAGACCCTGCTGTCCGCTCAGTGTCCTGTGATTCAGGGGGTTACCCCCCTACCCCCTAGAGGTAACGTGATGATCACACAGACCCTGCTGTCCGCTCAGTGTCCTGTGATTCAGGGGGTTACCCCCCTACCCCCCTAGAGGTAACGTGATGATCACACAGACCCTGCTGTCCGCTCAGTGTCCTGTGATTCAGGGGGTTACCCCCCTACCCCCCTAGAGGTAACGTGATGATCACACAGACCCTGCTGTCCGCTCAGTGTCCTGTGATTCAGGGGGTTACCCCCCTACCCCCTAGAGGTAACGTGATGATCACACAGACCCTGCTGTCCGCTCAGTGTCCTGTGATTCAGGGGGTTACCCCCCTACCCCCTAGAGGTAACGTGATGATCACACAGACCCTGCTGTCCGCTCAGTGTCCTGTGATTCAGGGGGTTACCCCCCTACCCCCCTAGAGGTAACGTGATGATCACACAGACCCTGCTGTCCGCTCAGTGTCCTGTGATTCAGGGGGTTACCCCCCTACCCCCTAGAGGTAACGTGATGATCACACAGACCCTGCTGTCCGCTCAGTGTCCTGTGATTCAGGGGGTTACCCCCCTACCCCCTAGAGGTAACGTGATGATCACACAGACCCTGCTGTCCGCTCAGTGTCCTGTGATTCAGGGGGTTACCCCCCTACCCCCCTAGAGGTAACGTGATGATCACACAGACCCTGCTGTCCGCTCAGTGTCCTGTGATTCAGGGGGTTACCCCCCTACCCCCCTAGAGGTAACGTGATGATCACACAGACCCTGCTGTCCGCTCAGTGTCCTGTGATTCAGGGGGTTACCCCCCTACCCCCTAGAGGTAACGTGATGATCACACAGACCCTGCTGTCCGCTCAGTGTCCTGTGATTCAGGGGGTTACCCCCCTACCCCCTAGAGGTAACGTGATGATCACACAGACCCTGCTGTCCGCTCAGTGTCCTGTGATTCAGGGGGTTACCCCCCTACCCCCTAGAGGTAACGTGATGATCACACAGACCCTGCTGTCCGCTCAGTGTCCTGTGATTCAGGGGGTTACCCCCCTACCCCCCTAGAGGTAACGTGATGATCACACAGACCCTGCTGTCCGCTCAGTGTCCTGTGATTCAGGGGGTTACCCCCCTACCCCCCTAGAGGTAACGTGATGATCACACAGACCCTGCTGTCCGCTCAGTGTCCTGTGATTCAGGGGGTTACCCCCCTACCCCCCTAGAGGTAACGTGATGATCACACAGACCCTGCTGTCCGCTCAGTGTCCTGTGATTCAGGGGGTTACCCCCCTACCCCCCTAGAGGTAACGTGATGATCACACAGACCCTGCTGTCCGCTCAGTGTCCTGTGATTCAGGGGGTTACCCCCCTACCCCCTAGAGGTAACGTGATGATCACACAGACCCTGCTGTCCGCTCAGTGTCCTGTGATTCAGGGGGTTACCCCCCTACCCCCCTAGAGGTAACGTGATGATCACACAGACCCTGCTGTCCGCTCAGTGTCCTGTGATTCAGGGGGTTACCCCCCTACCCCCCTAGAGGTAACGTGATGATCACACAGACCCTGCTGTCCGCTCAGTGTCCTGTGATTCAGGGGGTTACCCCCCTACCCCCCTAGAGGTAACGTGATGATCACACAGACCCTGCTGTCCGCTCAGTGTCCTGTGATTCAGGGGGTTACCCCCCTACCCCCCTATGAGGTAACGTGATGATCACACAGACCCTGCTGTCCGCTCAGTGTCCTGTGATTCAGGGGGTTACCCCCCTACCCCCTAGAGGTAACGTGATGATCACACAGACCCTGCTGTCCGCTCAGTGTCCTGTGATTCAGGGGTTACCCCCCTACCCCCCTAGAGGTAACGTGATGATCACACAGACCCTGCTGTCCGCTCAGTGTCCTGTGATTCAGGGGGTTACCCCCCTACCCCCTAGAGGTAACGTGATGATCACACAGACCCTGCTGTCCGCTCAGTGTCCTGTGATTCAGGGGGTTACCCCCCTACCCCCTAGAGGTAACGTGATGATCACACAGACCCTGCTGTCCGCTCAGTGTCCTGTGATTCAGGGGTTACCCCCCTACCCCCCTAGAGGTAACGTGATGATCACACAGACCCTGCTGTCCGCTCAGTGTCCTGTGATTCAGGGGGTTACCCCCTACCCCCTAGAGGTAACGTGATGATCACACAGACCCTGCTGTCCGCTCAGTGTCCTGTGATTCAGGGGGTTACCCCCCTACCCCCCTAGAGGTAACGTGATGATCACACAGACCCTGCTGTCCGCTCAGTGTCCTGTGATTCAGGGGGTTACCCCCCTACCCCCTAGAGGTAACGTGATGATCACACAGACCCTGCTGTCCGCTCAGTGTCCTGTGATTCAGGGGGTTACCCCCCTACCCCCCTAGAGGTAACGTGATGATCACACAGACCCTGCTGTCCGCTCAGTGTCCTGTGATTCAGGGGGTTACCCCCCTACCCCCCTAGAGGTAACGTGATGATCACACAGACCCTGCTGTCCGCTCAGTGTCCTGTGATTCAGGGGGTTACCCCCCTACCCCCCTAGAGGTAACGTGATGATCACACAGACCCTGCTGTCCGCTCAGTGTCCTGTGATTCAGGGGGTTACCCCCCTACCCCCTAGAGGTAACGTGATGATCACACAGACCCTGCTGTCCGCTCAGTGTCCTGTGATTCAGGGGGTTACCCCCCTACCCCCCTAGAGGTAACGTGATGATCACACAGACCCTGCTGTCCGCTCAGTGTCCTGTGATTCAGGGGGTTACCCCCCTACCCCCCTAGAGGTAACGTGATGATCACACAGACCCTGCTGTCCGCTCAGTGTCCTGTGATTCAGGGGGTTACCCCCCCTACCCCCCTAGAGGTAACGTGATGATCACACAGACCCTGCTGTCCGCTCAGTGTCCTGTGATTCAGGGGGTTACCCCCCTACACCCCTAGAGGTAACGTGATGATCACACAGACCCTGCTGTCCGCTCAGTGTCCTGTGATTCAGGGGGTTACCCCCCTACCCCCCTAGAGGTAACGTGATGATCACACAGACCCTGCTGTCCGCTCAGTGTCCTGTGATTCAGGGGGTTACCCCCCTACCCCCCTAGAGGTAACGTGATGATCACACAGGACCCTGCTGTCCGCTCAGTGTCCTGTGATTCAGGGGGTTACCCCCCTACCCCCCTAGAGGTAACGTGATGATCACACAGACCCTGCTGTCCGCTCAGTGTCCTGTGATTCAGGGGTTACCCCCCTACCCCCCTAGAGGTAACGTGATGATCACACAGACCCTGCTGTCCGCTCAGTGTCCTGTGATTCAGGGGGTTACCCCCCTACCCCCTAGAGGTAACGTGATGATCACACAGACCCTGCTGTCCGCTCAGTGTCCTGTGATTCAGGGGGTTACCCCCCCTACCCCCCTAGAGGTAACGTGATGATCACACAGACCCTGCTGTCCGCTCAGTGTCCTGTGATTCAGGGGGTTACCCCCCTACCCCCTAGAGGTAACGTGATGATCACACAGACCCTGCTGTCCGCTCAGTGTCTGTGATTCAGGGGGTTACCCCCCCTACCCCCCTAGAGGTAAGTGATGATCACACAGACCCTGCTGTCCGCTCAGTGTCCTGTGATTCAGGGGGTTACCCCCTACCCCCCTAGAGGTAACGTGATGATCACACAGACCCTGCTGTCCGCTCAGTGTCTGTGATTCAGGGGGTTACCCCCCTACCCCCCTAGAGGTAACGTGATGATCACACAGACCCTGCTGTCCGCTCCGTGTCCTGTGATTCAGGGGGTTACCCCCCTACCCCCTAGAGGTAACGTGAT
>OZ025255.1:5579933-5677037 GCA_964019135.1 Arenicola marina
CCCCCTACCCCTAGAGGTAACGTGATGGATCACACAGACCCTGCTGTCCGCTCAGTGTCCTGTGATTCAGGGGGTTACCCCCCTACCCCCCTAGAGGTAACGTGATGATCACACAGACCCTGCTGTCCGCTCAGTGTCCTGTGATTCCAGGGGGTTACCCCCCTACCCCCCTAGAGGTAACGGTGATGATCACACAGACCCTGCTGTCCGCTCAGTGTCCTGTGATTCAGGGGGTTACCCCCCTACCCCCCTAGAGGTAACGTGATGATCACACAGACCCTGCTGTCCGCTCAGTGTCCTGTGATTCAGGGGGTTACCCCCCTACCCCCCTAGAGGTAACGTGATGATCACACAGACCCTGCTGTCCGCTCAGTGTCCTGTGATTCAGGGGGTTACCCCCCTACCCCCCTAGAGGTAACGTGATGATCACACAGACCCTGCTGTCCGCTCAGTGTCCTGTGATTCAGGGGGTTACCCACCCTACCCCCCCTAGAGGTAACGTGATGATCACACAGACCCTGCTGTCCGCTCAGTGTCCTGTGATTCAGGGGGTTACCCCCCTACCCCCTAGAGGTAACGTGATGATCACACAGACCCTGCTGTCCGCTCAGTGTCCTGTGATTCAGGGGGTTACCCCCCTACCCCCTAGAGGTAACGTGATGATCACACAGACCCTGCTTGTCCGCTCAGTGTCCTGTGATTCAGGGGGTTACCCCCCTACCCCCCTAGAGGTAACGTGATGATCACACAGACCCTGCTGTCCGCTCAGTGTCCTGTGATTCAGGGGGTTACCCCCCCTACCCCCCTAGAGGTAACGTGATGATCACACAGACCCTGCTGTCCGCTCAGTGTCCTGTGATTCAGGGGGTTACCCCCCCTACCCCCCTAGAGGTAACGTGATGATCACACAGACCCTGCTGTCCGCTCAGTGTCCTGTGATTCAGGGGGTTACCCCCCCTACCCCCCTAGAGGTAACGTGATGATCACACAGACCCTGCTGTCCGCTCAGTGTCCTGTGATTCAGGGGGTTACCCCCTACCCCCCTAGAGGTAACGTGATGATCACACAGACCCTGCTGTCCCGCTCAGTGTCCTGTGATTCAGGGGGGTTACCCCCCTACCCCCCTAGAGGTAACGTGATGATCACACAGACCCTGCTGTCCGCTCAGTGTCCTGTGATTCAGGGGGTTACCCCCCTACCCCCCTAGAGGTAACGTGATGATCACACAGACCCTGCTGTCCGCTCAGTGTCCTGTGATTCAGGGGGTTACCCCCCCTACCCCCCTAGAGGTAACGTGATGATCACACAGACCCTGCTGTCCGCTCAGTGTCCTGTGATTCAGGGGGTTACCCCCCTACCCCCCTAGAGGTAACGTGATGATCACACAGACCCTGCTGTCCGCTCAGTGTCCTGTGATTCAGGGGGTTACCCCCCTACCCCCTAGAGGTAACGTGATGATCACACAGACCCCTGCTGTCCGCTCAGTGTCCTGTGATTCAGGGGGTTACCCCCCTACCCCCCTAGAGGTAACGTGATGATCACACAGACCCTGCTGTCCGCTCAGTGTCCTGTGATTCAGGGGGTTACCCCCCTACCCCCCTAGAGGTAACGTGATGATCACACAGACCCTGCTGTCCGCTCAGTGTCCTGTGATTCAGGGGGTTACCCCCCCTACCCCCCCTAGAGGTAACGTGATGATCACACAGACCCTGCTGTCCGCTCAGTGTCCTGTGATTCAGGGGGTTACCCCCCTACCCCCCTAGAGGTAACGTGATGATCACACAGACCCTGCTGTCCGCTCAGTGTCCTGTGATTCAGGGGGTTACCCCCCTACCCCCCTAGAGGTAACGTGATGATCACACACAGACCCTGCTGTCCGCTCAGTGTCCTGTGATTCAGGGGGTTACCCCCCTACCCCCCTAGAGGTAACGTGATGATCACACAGACCCTGCTGTCCGCTCAGTGTCCTGTGATTCAGGGGGTTACCCCCCTACCCCCCTAGAGGTAACGTGATGATCACACAGACCCTGCTGTCCGCTCAGTGTCCTGTGATTCAGGGGGTTACCCCCCTACCCCCTAGAGGTAACGTGATGATCACACAGACCCTGCTGTCCGCTCAGTGTCCTGTGATTCAGGGGGTTACCCCCCCTACCCCCCTAGAGGTAACGTGATGATCACACAGACCCTGCTGTCCGCTCAGTGTCCTGTGATTCAGGGGGTTACCCCCCCTACCCCCCTAGAGGTAACGTGATGATCACACAGACCCTGCTGTCCGCTCAGTGTCCTGTGATTCAGGGGTTACCCCCCTACCCCCTAGAGGTAACGTGATGATCACACAGACCCTGCTGTCCGCTCAGTGTCCTGTGATTCAGGGGGTTACCCCCCTACCCCCCTAGAGGTAACGTGATGATCACACAGACCCTGCTGTCCGCTCAGTGTCCTGTGATTCAGGGGGTTACCCCCCTACCCCCTAGAGGTAACGTGATGATCACACAGACCCTGCTGTCCGCTCAGTGTCCTGTGATTCAGGGGGTTACCCCCCCCTACCCCCCTAGAGGTAACGTGATGATCACACAGACCCTGCTGTCCGCTCAGTGTCCTGTGATTCAGGGGGTTACCCCCCTACCCCCCTAGAGGTAACGTGATGATCACACAGACCCTGCTGTCCGCTCAGTGTCCTGTGATTCAGGGGGTTACCCCCCTACCCCCCTAGAGGTAACGTGATGATCACACAGACCCTGCTGTCCGCTCAGTGTCCTGTGATTCAGGGGGTTACCCCCCCTACCCCCCTAGAGGTAACGTGATGATCACACAGACCCTGCTGTCCGCTCAGTGTCCTGTGATTCAGGGGGTTACCCCCCCTACCCCCCTAGAGGTAACGTGATGATCACACAGACCCTGCTGTCCGCTCAGTGTCCTGTGATTCAGGGGGTTACCCCCCTACCCCCTAGAGGTAACGTGATGATCACACAGACCCTGCTGTCCGCTCAGTGTCCTGTGATTCAGGGGGTTACCCCCCTACCCCCTAGAGGTAACGTGATGATCACACAGACCCTGCTGTCCGCTCAGTGTCCTGTGATTCAGGGGGTTACCCCCCCTACCCCCCTAGAGGTAACGTGATGATCACACAGACCCTGCTGTCCGCTCAGTGTCCTGTGATTCAGGGGGTTACCCCCCTACCCCCCTAGAGGTAACGTGATGATCACACAGACCCTGCTGTCCGCTCAGTGTCCTGTGATTCAGGGGGTTACCCCCCCTACCCCCCCTAGAGGTAACGTGATGATCACACAGACCCCTGCTGTCCGCTCAGTGTCCTGTGATTCAGGGGGTTACCCCCCTACCCCCCCTAGAGGTAACGTGATGATCACACAGACCCTGCTGTCCGCTCAGTGTCCTGTGATTCAGGGGGTTACCCCCCTACCCCCCTAGAGGTAACGTGATGATCACACAGACCCTGCTGTCCGCTCAGTGTCCTGTGATTCAGGGGGTTACCCCCCTACCCCCCTAGAGGTAACGTGATGATCACACAGACCCTGCTGTCCGCTCAGTGTCCTGTGATTCAGGGGGTTACCCCCCCTACCCCCTAGAGGTAACGTGATGATCACACAGACCCTGCTGTCCGCTCAGTGTCCTGTGATTCAGGGGGTTACCCCCTACCCCCCTAGAGGTAACGTGATGATCACACAGACCCTGCTGTCCGCTCAGTGTCCTGTGATTCAGGGGGTTACCCCCTACCCCCCTAGAGGTAACGTGATGATCACACAGACCCTGCTGTCCGCTCAGTGTCCCTGTGATTCAGGGGGGTTACCCCCCTACCCCCCTAGAGGTAACGTGATGATCACACAGACCCTGCTGTCCGCTCAGTGTCCTGTGATTCAGGGGGTTACCCCCCTACCCCCCTAGAGGTAACGTGATGATCACACAGACCCTGCTGTCCGCTCAGTGTCCTGTGATTCAGGGGTTACCCCCCTACCCCCTAGAGGTAACGTGATGATCACACAGACCCTGCTGTCCGCTCAGTGTCCTGTGATTCAGGGGGTTACCCCCCTACCCCCCTAGAGGTAACGTGATGATCACACAGACCCTGCTGTCCGCTCAGTGTCCTGTGATTCAGGGGGTTACCCCCCTACCCCCCTAGAGGTAACGTGATGATCACACAGACCCTGCTGTCCGCTCAGTGTCCTGTGATTCAGGGGGTTACCCCCCCTACCCCCCTAGAGGTAACGTGATGATCACACAGACCCTGCTGTCCGCTCAGTGTCCTGTGATTCAGGGGGTTACCCCCCTACCCCCCTAGAGGTAACGTGATGATCACACAGACCCTGCTGTCCGCTCAGTGTCCTGTGATTCAGGGGGTTACCCCCCTACCCCCCTAGAGGTAACGTGATGATCACACAGACCCTGCTGTCCGCTCAGTGTCCTGTGATTCAGGGGGGTTACCCCCCCTAACCCCCTAGAGGTAACGTGATGATCACACAGACCCTGCTGTCCGCTCAGTGTCCTGTGATTCAGGGGGTTACCCCCCTACCCCCCTAGAGGTAACGTGATGACGTGATGATCACACAGACCCTGCTGTCCGCTCAGTGTCCTGTGATTCAGGGGGTTACCCCCCTACCCCCTAGAGGTAACGTGATGATCACACAGACCCTGCTGTCCGCTCAGTGTCCTGTGATTCAGGGGGTTACCCCCCTACCCCCTAGAGGTAACGTGATGATCACACAGACCCTGCTGTCCGCTCAGTGTCCTGTGATTCAGGGGGTTACCCCCCTACCCCCCTAGAGGTAACGTGATGATCACACAGACCCTGCTGTCCGCTCAGTGTCCTGTGATTCAGGGGGTTACCCCCCTACCCCCTAGAGGTAACGTGATGATCACACAGACCCTGCTGTCCGCTCAGTGTCCTGTGATTCAGGGGGTTACCCCCCTACCCCCTAGAGGTAACGTGATGATCACACAGACCCTGCTGTCCGCTCAGTGTCCTGTGATTCAGGGGGTTACCCCCCTACCCCCCTAGAGGTAACGTGATGATCACACAGACCCTGCTGTCCGCTCAGTGTCCTGTGATTCAGGGGGTTACCCCCCTACCCCCTAGAGGTAACGTGATGATCACACAGACCCTGCTGTCCGCTCAGTGTCCTGTGATTCAGGGGGTTACCCCCCTACCCCCTAGAGGTAACGTGATGATCACACAGACCCTGCTGTCCGCTCAGTGTCCTGTGATTCAGGGGGTTACCCCCCTACCCCCCTAGAGGTAACGTGATGATCACACAGACCCTGCTGTCCGCTCAGTGTCCTGTGATTCAGGGGGTTACCCCCCTACCCCCCTAGAGGTAACGTGATGATCACACAGACCCTGCTGTCCGCTCAGTGTCCTGTGATTCAGGGGGTTACCCCCCTACCCCCTAGAGGTAACGTGATGATCACACAGACCCTGCTGTCCGCTCAGTGTCCTGTGATTCAGGGGGTTACCCCCCTACCCCCTAGAGGTAACGTGATGATCACACAGACCCTGCTGTCCGCTCAGTGTCCTGTGATTCAGGGGGTTACCCCCCTACCCCCCTAGAGGTAACGTGATGATCACACAGACCCTGCTGTCCGCTCAGTGTCCTGTGATTCAGGGGGTTACCCCCCTACCCCCTAGAGGTAACGTGATGATCACACAGACCCTGCTGTCCGCTCAGTGTCCTGTGATTCAGGGGGTTACCCCCCTACCCCCTAGAGGTAACGTGATGATCACACAGACCCTGCTGTCCGCTCAGTGTCCTGTGATTCAGGGGGTTACCCCCCTACCCCCCTAGAGGTAACGTGATGATCACACAGACCCTGCTGTCCGCTCAGTGTCCTGTGATTCAGGGGGTTACCCCCCTACCCCCTAGAGGTAACGTGATGATCACACAGACCCTGCTGTCCGCTCAGTGTCCTGTGATTCAGGGGGTTACCCCCCTACCCCCCTAGAGGTAACGTGATGATCACACAGACCCTGCTGTCCGCTCAGTGTCCTGTGATTCAGGGGGTTACCCCCCTACCCCCCTAGAGGTAACGTGATGATCACACAGACCCTGCTGTCCGCTCAGTGTCCTGTGATTCAGGGGGTTACCCCCCTACCCCCTAGAGGTAACGTGATGATCACACAGACCCTGCTGTCCGCTCAGTGTCCTGTGATTCAGGGGGTTACCCCCCTACCCCCTAGAGGTAACGTGATGATCACACAGACCCTGCTGTCCGCTCAGTGTCCTGTGATTCAGGGGGTTACCCCCCTACCCCCTAGAGGTAACGTGATGATCACACAGACCCTGCTGTCCGCTCAGTGTCCTGTGATTCAGGGGGTTACCCCCCTACCCCCCTAGAGGTAACGTGATGATCACACAGACCCTGCTGTCCGCTCAGTGTCCTGTGATTCAGGGGGTTACCCCCCTACCCCCTAGAGGTAACGTGATGATCACACAGACCCTGCTGTCCGCTCAGTGTCCTGTGATTCAGGGGGTTACCCCCCTACCCCCTAGAGGTAACGTGATGATCACACAGACCCTGCTGTCCGCTCAGTGTCCTGTGATTCAGGGGGTTACCCCCCTACCCCCCTAGAGGTAACGTGATGATCACACAGACCCTGCTGTCCGCTCAGTGTCCTGTGATTCAGGGGTTACCCCCCTACCCCCCTAGAGGTAACGTGATGATCACACAGACCCTGCTGTCCGCTCAGTGTCCTGTGATTCAGGGGGTTACCCCCCTACCCCCTAGAGGTAACGTGATGATCACACAGACCCTGCTGTCCGCTCAGTGTCCTGTGATTCAGGGGGTTACCCCCCTACCCCCCTAGAGGTAACGTGATGATCACACAGACCCTGCTGTCCGCTCAGTGTCCTGTGATTCAGGGGGTTACCCCCCTACCCCCCTAGAGGTAACGTGATGATCACACAGACCCTGCTGTCCGCTCAGTGTCCTGTGATTCAGGGGGTTACCCCCCTACCCCCTAGAGGTAACGTGATGATCACACAGACCCTGCTGTCCGCTCAGTGTCCTGTGATTCAGGGGGTTACCCCCCTACCCCCCTAGAGGTAACGTGATGATCACACAGACCCTGCTGTCCGCTCAGTGTCCTGTGATTCAGGGGGTTACCCCCCTACCCCCCTAGAGGTAACGTGATGATCACACAGACCCTGCTGTCCGCTCAGTGTCCTGTGATTCAGGGGGTTACCCCCCTACCCCCCTAGAGGTAACGTGATGATCACACAGACCCTGCTGTCCGCTCAGTGTCCTGTGATTCAGGGGGTTACCCCCCTACCCCCCTAGAGGTAACGTGATGATCACACAGACCCTGCTGTCCGCTCAGTGTCCTGTGATTCAGGGGGTTACCCCCCTACCCCCCTAGAGGTAACGTGATGATCACACAGACCCTGCTGTCCGCTCAGTGTCCTGTGATTCAGGGGGTTACCCCCCTACCCCCTAGAGGTAACGTGATGATCACACAGACCCTGCTGTCCGCTCAGTGTCCTGTGATTCAGGGGGTTACCCCCCTACCCCCCTAGAGGTAACGTGATGATCACACAGACCCTGCTGTCCGCTCAGTGTCCTGTGATTCAGGGGGTTACCCCCCTACCCCCCTAGAGGTAACGTGATGATCACACAGACCCTGCTGTCCGCTCAGTGTCCTGTGATTCAGGGGGTTACCCCCCTACCCCCTAGAGGTAACGTGATGATCACACAGACCCTGCTGTCCGCTCAGTGTCCTGTGATTCAGGGGGTTACCCCCCTACCCCCCTAGAGGTAACGTGATGATCACACAGACCCTGCTGTCCGCTCAGTGTCCTGTGATTCAGGGGGTTACCCCCCTACCCCCCTAGAGGTAACGTGATGATCACACAGACCCTGCTGTCCGCTCAGTGTCCTGTGATTCAGGGGGTTACCCCCCTACCCCCCTAGAGGTAACGTGATGATCACACAGACCCTGCTGTCCGCTCAGTGTCCTGTGATTCAGGGGGTTACCCCCCTACCCCCTAGAGGTAACGTGATGATCACACAGACCCTGCTGTCCGCTCAGTGTCCTGTGATTCAGGGGGTTACCCCCCTACCCCCCTAGAGGTAACGTGATGATCACACAGACCCTGCTGTCCGCTCAGTGTCCTGTGATTCAGGGGGTTACCCCCCTACCCCCCTAGAGGTAACGTGATGATCACACAGACCCTGCTGTCCGCTCAGTGTCCTGTGATTCAGGGGGTTACCCCCCTACCCCCCTAGAGGTAACGTGATGATCACACAGACCCTGCTGTCCGCTCAGTGTCCTGTGATTCAGGGGGTTACCCCCCTACCCCCCTAGAGGTAACGTGATGATCACACAGACCCTGCTGTCCGCTCAGTGTCCTGTGATTCAGGGGGTTACCCCCCTACCCCCCTAGAGGTAACGTGATGATCACACAGACCCTGCTGTCCGCTCAGTGTCCTGTGATTCAGGGGGTTACCCCCCTACCCCCTAGAGGTAACGTGATGATCACACAGACCCTGCTGTCCGCTCAGTGTCCTGTGATTCAGGGGGTTACCCCCCTACCCCCCTAGAGGTAACGTGATGATCACACAGACCCTGCTGTCCGCTCAGTGTCCTGTGATTCAGGGGGTTACCCCCCTACCCCCCTAGAGGTAACGTGATGATCACACAGACCCTGCTGTCCGCTCAGTGTCCTGTGATTCAGGGGGTTACCCCCCTACCCCCTAGAGGTAACGTGATGATCACACAGACCCTGCTGTCCGCTCAGTGTCCTGTGATTCAGGGGGTTACCCCCCTACCCCCCTAGAGGTAACGTGATGATCACACAGACCCTGCTGTCCGCTCAGTGTCCTGTGATTCAGGGGGTTACCCCCCTACCCCCTAGAGGTAACGTGATGATCACACAGACCCTGCTGTCCGCTCAGTGTCCTGTGATTCAGGGGGTTACCCCCCTACCCCCCTAGAGGTAACGTGATGATCACACAGACCCTGCTGTCCGCTCAGTGTCCTGTGATTCAGGGGGTTACCCCCCTACCCCCTAGAGGTAACGTGATGATCACACAGACCCTGCTGTCCGCTCAGTGTCCTGTGATTCAGGGGGTTACCCCCCTACCCCCTAGAGGTAACGTGATGATCACACAGACCCTGCTGTCCGCTCAGTGTCCTGTGATTCAGGGGGTTACCCCCCTACCCCCTAGAGGTAACGTGATGATCACACAGACCCTGCTGTCCGCTCAGTGTCCTGTGATTCAGGGGGTTACCCCCCTACCCCCCTAGAGGTAACGTGATGATCACACAGACCCTGCTGTCCGCTCAGTGTCCTGTGATTCAGGGGGTTACCCCCCTACCCCCTAGAGGTAACGTGATGATCACACAGACCCTGCTGTCCGCTCAGTGTCCTGTGATTCAGGGGGTTACCCCCCTACCCCCCTAGAGGTAACGTGATGATCACACAGACCCTGCTGTCCGCTCAGTGTCCTGTGATTCAGGGGGTTACCCCCCTACCCCCTAGAGGTAACGTGATGATCACACAGACCCTGCTGTCCGCTCAGTGTCCTGTGATTCAGGGGGTTACCCCCCTACCCCCCTAGAGGTAACGTGATGATCACACAGACCCTGCTGTCCGCTCAGTGTCCTGTGATTCAGGGGGTTACCCCCCTACCCCCCTAGAGGTAACGTGATGATCACACAGACCCTGCTGTCCGCTCAGTGTCCTGTGATTCAGGGGGTTACCCCCCTACCCCCTAGAGGTAACGTGATGATCACACAGACCCTGCTGTCCGCTCAGTGTCCTGTGATTCAGGGGGTTACCCCCCTACCCCCCTAGAGGTAACGTGATGATCACACAGACCCTGCTGTCCGCTCAGTGTCCTGTGATTCAGGGGGTTACCCCCCTACCCCCTAGAGGTAACGTGATGATCACACAGACCCTGCTGTCCGCTCAGTGTCCTGTGATTCAGGGGGTTACCCCCCTACCCCCCTAGAGGTAACGTGATGATCACACAGACCCTGCTGTCCGCTCAGTGTCCTGTGATTCAGGGGGTTACCCCCCTACCCCCTAGAGGTAACGTGATGATCACACAGACCCTGCTGTCCGCTCAGTGTCCTGTGATTCAGGGGGTTACCCCCCTACCCCCCTAGAGGTAACGTGATGATCACACAGACCCTGCTGTCCGCTCAGTGTCCTGTGATTCAGGGGGTTACCCCCCTACCCCCTAGAGGTAACGTGATGATCACACAGACCCTGCTGTCCGCTCAGTGTCCTGTGATGGCGATGCAGTCAGTGTGAGAAGCCGCCTGTCGAGAGGCCTCACCCACACAGTTAACGGGCAGTTAAATAGCGACATTTACTGTCCTGACGAGTGTCGCTTGTGGTCTCGGACTCCAGGGTATAATTTGTTAGCCGTTAACACGCTGCGCTCAGCGACACGATGTGGTGGTGGGTGTGGCTGGGAGAATGTCTGAGGAGCGTGTCAACGGCATCAGGGCGATACAAGGAATTCATGTTGTACCAAGATAGAGTACGCTCACTTTTGTGTGTTGGATGGGCACTGATGGCCCGCCGGAACCACGCGGGTGGGGGGGGGGGGGAACTCTGCTCGGACCGCCCGTGCCTTGTCTGGGTAATTATATCATAAGATCATTGTTAATTAAAATGGTGTTGTAGTAATATATATATATAGTAGTTTATGAACTCGAACAGCGCTGTTTTATAGTCTCCTTACGTTCACACATGTAGAACTATTGACGTGTCATGTCAAAACATTGGTGGGTACTAAAGTACGAATCGTTCGGATAATCTTCATAGTACTTTACATGGTGGTAATGCTACTTTGTAAAACTACTGGAATGTACGTCAACAATATAGAATTGCTTGATGATGCTATATAGTAACAACTCTGACACTGCCTCCCGATGTAATATGCATTACAGTTCTGTACTGTACAGCGCGTGGCTGTTTAAAACTGTCGACACTATCGCGTGACGTCATGCAGTGCGGCGCCTTGTGATTGGCTATCTGCAATATTTGCAATAGTCGCCGAGGGCCCGGGGGATTCGTGCCATTATGCTGCAAAATTCAGGTTGGTAATACGCCGTGCAAGTCGCGGTCCAGTTTAAAGGTGGGACCCTATAACCCTCGAACCTGTATGGGTCGATAACGTTGGTAACAGGGACGGTGACGCGGTCCTTCTACCTGCCTCATCTTTTGCTGCGTATGACTACAGGTACGAGGAATGTGGCGAGTGGGCAGGGGGTCGGGCGGGGGGCGGGGGCCGGGGGGTGGGGACGGACGGGGGTGGTGGCGGGAAGTTGGGGGGGCGGTCGGGGTTTGGAATGGGGGCTGGTCGGGCGGAGCATGGGTTCGGGCGACGGTTGGGGTTGAGCAGGGAGTGGGGGTGGGCGAGGGTTGGGCCTGGTTGGGCCGGACAGGGGCCGGGCAGGGGATGCGGCAGAGGCCGGGCCGGCTGAAGAAGATGTCACCGGGCGGGTGAGGGGATGCCACAGTGTCTGGCGGTCGGGGGGGGGCGGCCGGCAGACCAGCATTGTGCCGCCTGTTAATTATACCCCGGCGTGAGACACGCCTCGGGACCCCTGAGTGATGGCCACGTACACCCCCCCCCCCTCCGGGTGGGGTGATCGAGCGGGGGGGGGGGGGGTAAGGTAGGGCCGGGACGGGTTGCGTGCTAGTCTCCGGATAAACTTCAGGAGTGCGATTCCATTCAACATCGGATACGGTCAAAAAGGGAGGGGAAAAAAACAAACAAGGAGTTATAGATGGGCTGGAAGGCCCAGTGAACCCCCCGTGCCCACTTGTCAGTGTCCTCCCGTCCATTGAGCTGCCCCACCCCCACCACCCTAGACGGGGTCCATAGACTAGACGTCGGCCCCTGGGCGACCGTAACGTATAATTAGCATAGTTGGCAGTTCTTTCAAAGTCACCCTTTGAGTTTTGCTGGGGATAGGGCACCGTAATAATACAGGAATTGATACACAAGCGGCCCATCCACCTCCACTTGGCCCAGAACCCAAACCTATCCATGGCCTGTATCATTGCATATAACATCCCGTCATGGCGGTGGTTACTGCATGTAACCGCTGTCCGTCATGGCGGTGGTTACTGCATGTAACCGCTGCCCGTCATGGCGGTGGTTACTGCATGTAACCGCTGCCCGTCATGGCGGTGGTTACTGCATGTAACCGCTGCCCGTCATGGCGGTGGTTACTGCATGTAACCGCTGCCCGTCATGGCGGTGGTTACTGCATGTAACCGCTGCCCGTCATGGCGGTGGTTACTGCATGTAACCGCTGCCCGTCATGGCGGTGGTTACTGCATGTAACAGCTGCCCGTCATGGCGGTGGTTACTGCATGTAACCGCTGCCCGTCATGGCGGTGGTTACTGCATGTAACCGCAGCCCGTCATGGCGGTGGTTACTGCATGTAACCGCTGCCCGTCATGGCGGTGGTTACTGCATGTAACCGCTGCCCGTCATGGCGGTGGTTACTGCATGTAACCGCTGCCCGTCATGGCGGTGGTTACTGCATGTAACAGCTGCCCGTCATGGCGGTGGTTACTGCATGTAACAGCTGCCCGTCATGGTGGTGGTTACTGCATGTAACCGCTGCCCGTCATGGCGGTGGTTACTGCATGTAACCGCTGCCCGTCATGGCGGTGGTTACTGCATGTAACAGCTGCCCGTCACGGTGGTGGTTACTGCATGTAACCGCTGCCCGTCATGGCGGTGGTTACTGCATGTAACCGCTGCCACTCATGGCGGTGGTTACTGCATGTAACCGCTGCCCGTCATGGCGGTGGTTACTGCATGTAACCGCTGCCCGTCATGGCGGTGGTTACTGCATGTAACCGCTGCCCGTCATGGCGGTGGTTACTGCATGTAACCGCTGCCCGTCATGGCGGTGGTTACTGCATGTAACCGCTGCCCGTCATGGCGGTGGTTACTGCATGTAACCGCTGCCCGTCATGGCGGTGGTTACTGCACGTAACCGCTGCCCGTCATGGCGGTGGTTACTGCATGTAACCGCTGCCCGTCATGGCGGTGGTTACTGCATGTAACAGCTGCCCGTCATGGCGGTGGTTACTGCATGTAACAGCTGCCCGTCATGGTGGTGGTTACTGCATGTAACCGCTGCCCGTCATGGCGGTGGTTACTGCATGTAACCGCTGCCCGTCATGGCGGTGGTTACTGCATGTAACAGCTGCCCGTCATGGTGGTGGTTACTGCATGTAACCGCTGCCCGTCATGGCGGTGGTTACTGCATGTAACCGCTGCCACTCATGGCGGTGGTTACTGCATGTAACCGCTGCCCGTCATGGCGGTGGTTACTGCATGTAACCGCTGCCCGTCATGGCGGTGGTTACTGCATGTAACCGCTGCCCGTCATGGCGGTGGTTACTGCATGTAACCGCTGCCCGTCATGGCGGTGGTTACTGCATGTAACCGCTGCCCGTCATGGCGGTGGTTACTGCACGTAACCGCTGCCCGTCATGGCGGTGGTTACTGCATGTAACCGCTGCCCGTCATGGCGGTGGTTACTGCATGTAACCGCTGCCCGTCATGGCGGTGGTTACTGCATGTAACCGCTGCCCGTCATGGCGGTGGTTATGTAAATTGGCGCTGTGTGAGAGGGGGGGGGGGCGAGGGCGTTTGACGTATGTCTTGCGGTCAGGGCCCATCATGAAGGCCTTCATCACACTAGCAACGTGTGTTTGATCGACAGGGCTTGCTAGTCCCCACCCTAATCCACATCCCACGGAGACCACATTCACTGCCCGGTCCGTGTGCGTGCCTGGTCCTTCAACAACTCAGTTCAGCCATCTTGAATCATATTGTTGCTCTGCTATACCCTGACCATTATAACTATACCCTGACCATTATAACTATACCCTGACCATTATAACTATACCCTGACCATTATAACTATACCCTGACCATTATAACTATACCCTGACCATTATAACTATATCCTGACCATTATAACTATACCCTGACCATTATAACTATATCCTGACCATTATAACTATACCCTGACCATTATAACTATACCCTGACCATTATAACTATACCCTGACCATTATAATTATACCCTGACCATTATAACTATACCCTGACCATTATAACTATACCCTGACCATTATAACTATACCCTGACCATTATAACTATACCCTGACCATTATAACTATACCCTGACCATTATAACTATACCCTGACCATTATAACTATACCCTGACCATTATAACTATATCCTGACCATTATAACTATACCCTGACCATTATAACTATACCCTGACCATTATAACTATATTCTGACCATTATAACTATATCCTGACCATTATAACTATACCCTGACCATTATAACTATATTCTGACCATTATAACTATATCCTGACCATTATAACTATACCCTGACCATTATAACTATATCCTGACCATTATAACTATACCCTGACCATTATAACTATATCCTGACCATTATAACTATACCCTGACCATTATAACTATATCCTGACCATTATAACTATACCCTGACCATTATAACTATATCCTGACCATTATAACTATACCCTGACCATTATAACTATACCCTGACCATTATAACTATATCCTGACCATTATAACTATACCCTGACCATTATAACTATACCCTGACCATTATAACTATACCCTGACCATTATAATTATACCCTGACCATTATAACTATACCCTGACCATTATAACTATACCCTGACCATTATAACTATACCCTGACCATTATAACTATACCCTGACCATTATAACTATACCCTGACCATTATAACTATACCCTGACCATTATAACTATACCCTGACCATTATAACTATATCCTGACCATTATAACTATACCCTGACCATTATAACTATACCCTGACCATTATAACTATATTCTGACCATTATAACTATATCCTGACCATTATAACTATACCCTGACCATTATAACTATATTCTGACCATTATAACTATATCCTGACCATTATAACTATACCCTGACCATTATAACTATACCCTGACCATTATAACTATATTCTGACCATTATAACTATATCCTGACCATTATAACTATACCCTGACCATTATAACTATACCCTGACCATTATAACTATATCCTGACCATTATAACTATACCCTGACCATTATAACTATACCCTGACCATTATAACTATACCCTGACCATTATAACTATATCCTGACCATTATAACTATACCCTGACCATTATAACTATACCCTGACCATTATACTATATTCTGACCATTATAACTATATTCTGACCATTATAACTATACCCTGACCATTATAACTATACCCTGACCATTATAACTATACCCTGACCATTATAACTATATCCTGACCATTATAACTATATTCTGACCATTATAACTATACCCTGACCATTATACTATATTCTGACCATTATAACTATATTCTGACCATTATAACTATACCCTGACCATTATAACTATACCCTGACCATTATAACTATACCCTGACCATTATAACTATACCCTGACCATTATAACTATACCTGACCATTATAACTATATTCTGACCATTATAACTATATCCTGACCATTATAACTATACCCTGACCATTATAACTATATCCTGACCATTATAACTATACCCTGACCATTATAACTATATCCTGACCATTATAACTATACCCTGACCATTATAACTATATCCTGACCATTATAACTATACCCTGACCATTATAACTATATTCTGACCATTATAACTATATTCTGACCATTATAACTATATCCTGACCATTATAACTATACCCTGACCATTATAACTATATCCTGACCATTATAACTATATCCTGACCATTATAACTATATTCTGACCATTATAACTATACCCTGACCATTATAACTATACCCTGACCATTATAACTATATCCTGACCATTATAACTATATCCTGACCATTATAACTATACCCTGACCATTATAACTATGCCCTGACCATTATAACTATACCCTGACCATTATAACTATACCCTGACCATTATAACTATATCCTGACCATTATAACTATACCCTGACCATTATAACTATATTCTGACCATTATAACTATATCCTGACCATTATAACTATATCCCTCTGTTGCACAGTTGTGTTACTTTGCTTTATTCACATGTATAAATAACCTTCCATGGCCACCCCTGCACAGACGCATAGTGCTCATTATCCTCCCATCGCCTCGAGTTCAACATTTAGTTAGGCCGAACTACTAACAAGCTAATTTACAACATCAATATGACACTCACCTCCATTTATCAAACGAATCTAACATGGT
Source organism: Arenicola marina (assembly GCA_964019135.1). Taxonomy (NCBI): domain Eukaryota; kingdom Metazoa; phylum Annelida; class Polychaeta; family Arenicolidae; genus Arenicola; species Arenicola marina. The sequence continues at coordinate 5,596,255 of OZ025255.1, forward strand.
AGATTATCATTCTCCCTTCCAGAGTCCTGCGTTATCCAATGAAAAGGATCACGTGACACTGCCGAGATCACGTGATGTCATCGTGGCAAGGCCGTAAGACCACGTGATTCCACACGGGGACATCTCAGTCAGAAGCATCCATGGGAGACTGACGTGACATGGGGGACTGACGTGACATGGGAGAATGACGTGACATGGGACTGACGTGACATGGGACTGACGTGACATGTAAGATCACGTGACATGTAAGATTACGTGACATGAGAGACTAACCTGACTTGAAGGCTACGTGACATGGGCGACTACGTGTCATAGAAACTTATATGTGACATGAGACTGACGTGACAGGACTATGGTTTAAACTACTTATTACTTACAAGGATGAAGACAATGATGATCTGAGTAGATGACAACAGTTGAAGTTGTTCCTTGTTCCTATTTAATCAACTGCCCCATGTCTCTGCCGCAATGCCTCGCGCGAGTCTAATTCTTGTCAACTCTTATTGCAACGGTGTTCTTGTGTTAAAGCTGCCCATGCGGCAATTCCAACTACATGAATATGACTATTTACAATTTATTGGACATTAGTCTTTATTAGTCTGATCTTTTCGTGATATTTATTTAAGAAATGCTTGTCTTATCACATGTCTTTATGCCGTGATGTCCGCGTTTTGATGACGTACGCAAGAAAGCCATTTCTCCAAGCGATATGCACCAGCGTGGTATAACGAGGGTTTAGCAACAAGACTGTTAATTACAGGTATTTTTGTTAATGCAATGAAGACAACGATACATTATTTGGATTTTAAATTATTCTCATTAGCTGAGAACCACGGTATCAGAGTGAAGGGGGATAATTGTAACAATAATTAGTTTTCTTGTTAGGCCCTAGACTTACAGAGCAATTGGAAGACGTTGGGTCCGACCGATCCAATGAAATACTACTCGTGAGAGATATAGGCTGTGCTATTTGATTTATCTCATGGTAGGTTGTCATTTTGCAACACATAGATGATCACCGACTGTGTCTCTTATCCTTAACGTGAATGTGTTATACCAAGTTATACTTATTTCCCAATTATAATCTTGTTTGGTTTATTTGGATACAGTTGCCATGATAACCAAACCATAATCCTTTTTGTTGATCATTATTTATAAGACATGCGTCTTTGATTCGAGCCTGTGATTGGTATGACAGCTTTCTAATAAAAGCTCAGATGAAATGACCCATTCTTTGTTTCTTGTAATTACTGAGTAGGCGAGTGAAATGAGCGAACAAACCAGGCACAATATTATATAATAGTTATAAATGTTCAAATTTAAACGGACGATCGATTTTATTTTTGAAAACCGACAGCAAATATCCTATAGCGATGCGATCACATTTCATTGGAAAATCCACAAGAAAGACAAGGCCGTTTCTTATAACATATGAAATACAATTAAAATAAGCAATTATTGAACAAATAACTTTCAATGGACCTAGATATAGGCTGTCCTACCCCCGCCTTCAATATTAGCAGTGACGTCTACTGCTCAAGGCGCTGACTGACAATATTCTGAACGGTGTAACCCAGTAGCATAGTTGGTCCAATATTGACTGCAGTCCGGGACCTCTAGTTGACGTGATTTGTCATTGCTCGGCACAAACACACGGTTGCCGCTACCCTGTAGTCCAGTGAAACAAACAGGAGGCTCACAGTTTGTTTATACGTCCCTGTCGTGCGCGCGCTATTGGCAAAATTAGTCCCCCCTGTATGATTCCTTCGGATAATAACGTGTAATTTATCAGAGATCAATAGAGCATTCTGTTTTGTCTAGGACTCCTGGATCGGTTTGACATGATGTGCGTACTTGTTTTGAAAACTGAGGTTCTTCTGTCTGCTTTTTTCCTGGGTCGACCTGATTATGTTGATACGCGGCCGTCGGCTTCCCGCCACATTTCCAGACTGTCGTCTGCTATGGTTATTAGCCGCGCGCCTACGTAAACAGTGCGCTATAACTGTATAAATAACCAGTCAATTTCACGAAGCCCGTGTTCAAAGAAACCTGTAATGTATCAGTTTGAATACCTTGTGGAAGCTGACGAGAAACATATGGTCACTGGTCTTGGGGGCCTTATTCCGAGCCACACGGATTTATGCCAAGGAAAATAGGGAGAACGCAGCACATATCAAAGGCACAAGCTTTGTAAATAGTTACACCATAATTATTAGGAAAACTACGACTTGCTGATATTTTTGTTCGCATTATGCGACCAAACTCACACTGCCTGAACTTCCTATGTGGGCCTAGATTAGACTAAACTAAAGACGAATAACTAGTCCTACAAGCATACAAGCCTACTGAGGTGGGCTTGGCAATACGTCATGAGGAATGAATAAAAGTCACTATACTTGCTAGGTAACCGTTATTCCCGATGAGGCTGCATTATCAGTAAATACGTGCTAGATCTATGTACCTTATTCATGGTGGTCAGGATGTAATTATTTTCACATGCATTCCGTTATGTGAACATTAGTTTAGTAAAGGTTTTGCTTATTTTACTAACTACATTATTTTGATACTTAAATTAGTTTAAGGTCAGGCAATATTAAATTAAAGTGTATGTCTCTAAAATACATTGTTAGATAAAGTGGAGTCAGAGACAATAATAATATAGTTCTAATACAATATTCTAATTATATTTATGTTTCATATGTTGTCATTGCCATCCAAGACAGGACAATTGTTCGTACCTGACTGTGTTTTCAACGCTAAATATAGTCAATATATTCAGTGTACAAAGGCAGGGCGAGTAAACAAAGATGGCGTCCGGTACCTCCTGACCCTGTGATCTTTGCGCTCAACTTTACTTTACAGTCACATGTCTAACGAACGTGACAGCAAGTTTATTCACAGGCTCTGAGTCTGACAAGAAACTGTCATGGTGTGGTTTCATTATAATAAGTATGAGTGTATAACTACGCATATCTTACCATAAACCGCTAAAGTTCTTTTATCTGGTAACAAAGCCGGGAGACCGACCAAACTGGGCTTGGCCCTTTTTTCATTTGGCCATCGTAGACACCGCCGTCTTCACACAACCAACCAACTGACGATTTCTATATAGCCATTTAAGAATTTCAAGACGTGACGCCAACAGAAAAGGTTTCCCCAGGTGGGCTCTTACCTAGGATCTGATATAGTGTAGACTGAAGAGACAAGTTAGCGGATCTCTTCAAAATGAATTACCTATTGGCATGTGACCTTCACATGTGTGCTCCACTGCCTCCCCCCTCCCTCTCCCCCTCGTCATCTTGACCACTGAATGGTTGGCAGGGAGGATAATAATGTCGTATAACACTGTAGCAAAGGAACTCAATAACTCGGTGAAATCAAGCGGAATTCTCCAGTCGTCTCCGCGGTGAAAGGGACCCTGTGTCCTGTCGTTTAAAGGGCCTCATCCGTCCGTATATATCCCATAGCAGCATAGAAAGCCGGTATGGGCAGAAAGGTCACGGAACGCCGTCAGCCGAGACAACGAATGGAAAGGTGATAGTACATATATTAAAGTGGAAATTACTCCACCGAGAATCTCTTAAGTGTGCGAGTACCTTGACATGCTGAAATATCACCAGTGAAGGCCTACAGGTGTGTGTGGGGGGGGGGGGGGGGTGGGGGGGGGGGTGCACAGGACCCCACCGGATTGGTTGCCTAAGCTTACACGCAGAAGAAACAGCCAAATACAGTATTTTTAATAAACATACACATAAAGTTTTCGTCCATTTTTGTGCACATGAAGGCTGTATTGAGCCAAGAAGCCGCCAGAAATATAAAGCAATGAAGTTGGATAAACCATGCCCCGCATACAGGTGTCAGGGCGCGAATTCATGACCTATTGATCTGCAGATCAACCAGCTTACCAACAAAACTGGGGAGGCTCCAAACTGGCAATGGCTTTATGTCATTAATAAGAGACTGATAGTCATTAATGTGTAACACAAGGTGGAAGATCTTCGCTACACAGCTGGTAATAGCTTACTTAATTAAGATGAAACGCCATTACAGCTAGAAATAGCATTAATTTAATTAACATGAAAACGCCATTACAGCTAGAAATAACTTTAATTTAATTAACCTGTAACATGTAGTTGGACGACCTTCGCTATGCAGCTGGTAATAGTTCGGCAGGTTGGTCGGCTGTTGGCCCAGGTGAAGCAGCCATAGACTGATGAGCAATAGACTCGTACCGGGCCCAAATGGTTTGTTCAGCTGCAGCGAGGCGAGGTCTCGCGCAGTGCCGGGCCCAGCGGGTCAGACCTCGCGGGTCAGACCTCGCGGGTCAGGCCCAGCGGGTCAGGCCCAGCGGGTCATGCCCAGCGGGTCAGGCCCTCTGGTGGGGGCATCACGATCCTTGGTGTCACCCGAGAACTGACAGGAAACAGCTGACTTCAAGGCTTATCTGAGTCAATTAAAACGTTGTTACGCCAAGCACGGCCTGGTCCAATGCATTCGACATATACGCCCTCCCCCCACCCCCGCTTTTACACCCGCTCCTCCTCCTCGCTTGGCCTGCTGGCGACACCGGCGTCATCAACAGGACGTGGTGTCTTCACCCAACACTTCACACCTCACCGTGATCTGGCTGATAGAGGTACAGATGTGGTCCTGTATTATTATAAACCTCACACCTCCCGGCGATCTGGCTGATAGAGGTACAGATGTGGTCCTGTATTATTATAAACCTCACACCTCCCGGCGATCTGGCTGATAGAGGTACAGATGTGGTCCTCTATTGTTATAAACCTTACACCTCACGGTGATCTGGCTGATAGAGGTACAGATGTGGTCCTCTATTATTATAAACCTCACACCTCACGGTGATCTGGCTGATAGAGGTACAGATGTGGTCCTCTATTATTATAAACCTCACACCTCCCGGCGATCTGGCTGATAGAGGTACAGATGTGGTCCTCTATTGTTATAAACCTTACACCTCACGGTGATCTGGCTGATAGAGGTACAGATGTGGTCCTCTATTATTATAAACCTCACACCTCACGGTGATCTGGCTGATAGAGGTACAGATGTGGTCCTCTATTATTATAAACCTCACACCTCACGGTGATCTGGCTGATAGAGGTACAGATGTGGTCCTCTATTATTATAAACCTCACACCTCCCGGCGATCTGGCTGATAGAGGTACAGATATGGTCCTGTATTATTATAAACCTCACACCTCACGGTGATCTGGCTGATAGAGGTACAGATATGGTCCTGTATTATTATAAACCTTACAGCTCACGGTGATCTGGCTGATAGAGGTACAGATGTGGTCCTGTATTATTATAAACCTTACAGCTCACGGTGATCTGGCTGATAGAGGTACAGATATGGTCCTGTATTATTATAAACCTTACAGCTCACGGTGATCTGGCTGATAGAGGTACAGATGTGGTCCTGTATTATTATAAACCTTACAGCTCACGGTGATCTGGCTGATAGAGGTACAGATGTGGTCCTCTATTATTATAAACCTCACACCTCACGGTGATCTGGCTGATAGAGGTACAGATGTAGTCCTGTATTATTATAAACCTCACACCTCCCGGCGATCTGGCTGATAGAGGTACAGATGTGGTCCCCTATTGTTATAAACCTCACACCTCACGTTGATCTGGCTGATAGAGGTACAGATGTGGTCCTCTATTATCATAAACCTCACACCTCACGGTGATCTGGCTGATAGAGGTACAGATGTGGTCCTCTATTATTATAAACCTCACACCTCACGGTGATCTGGCTGATAGAGGTACAGATGTGGTCCTGTATTATTATAAACCTCACACCTCACGGTGATCTGGCTGATAGAGGTACAGATGTGGTCCTCTATTATTATAAACCTCACACCTCACGATGATCTGGCTGATAGAGGTACAGATGTGGTCCTGTATTATTATAAACCTCACAGCTCACGGTGATCTGGCTGATAGAGGTACAGATGTGGTCCTCTATTATTATAAACCTCACACCTCACGGTGATCTGGCTGATAGAGGTGCAGATGTGGTCCTGTATTATTATAAACCTCACACCTCACGGTGATCTGGCTGATAGAGGTACAGATGTGGTCCTCTATTATTATAAACCTCACACCTCACGGTGATCTGGCTGATAGAGGTACAGATGTGGTCCTGTATTATTATAAACCTCACACCTCACGGTGATCTGGCTGATAGAGGTACAGATATGGTCCTCTATTATTATAAACCTCACACCTCACGGTGATCTGGCTGATAGAGGTACAGATATGGTCCTGTATTATTATAAACCTCACACCTCACGGTGATCTGGCTGATAGAGGTACAGATGTGGTCCTCTATTATTATAAACCTTTTTTCAAAAAGTCAACGACACAAGCCGGGGGCGGATCCATGGGGTGGATTCAGGGGGTCCACTCCCCCCCCCCCCCTCCCACCCACACACACACACTTTTTGAGGAAAAATGCCCGTCTGAGGTTTAAAGCATTGGTGGTGGACCCTCTCCCCTCCTCCCGGTCGTCAAAAAATTGATGGACCCCCCGGTCGCAGTTTCATTCAGAGCCCCCCCCCCCCCCACCCGTCCGGTCGCAAGTTCTCAGTGGTTCCCCCCCTCCCCCCTTTTCTCATTCCTGGATCCGCCTCCGAAAACCATGTGTATTATTACAAAACACGTTCGTCCATGTCTCCAAGTCTTGCTGGTGATGTTCACAGTAAGTAATGCCTCAATACAAGGCACCCGTGCCAGGACTGCCCTGATAATAATAAACTGATTCATGCATTAGTGCCACACAATAAGTTTTGGGTCCGCAACCCTTTCGTGTCTGTAAATGTAAGTAAACATAGACAAACACGACACACTGTGTTCACTAAACAAACATGGCAAACACATTTCCCGTCGTTCTGGGGTCCACTCTCTGTAGTCGCCTTCGCCACCAGGCAACACACCGACATTTACACTCTGCCAGCAGAGGGAGCTCGTTCCTCACATCATCTCTGCCCCACGTAACCGCCCAACTCACGGTTGACCGCAAGGGTGCTGGGGTCACGAATGGTTTTAGACGGTTGTTTAGACTAAAGTTTGTATTTGCGAAGAAAAATATAAAAGATATAGACATTCTGATGTCGTACGATGAAAAATAGAAGAGGTGAGCAAAACAAATATGTCAACATAATACGGGGTCAAAGTTCAAAGCACTTCACGCCTTTGATCTCGATCGAACTCGGAAACATAGTTCAAACGTAACATAACGTCTAATGAATCAGAATCGAATCAATACGTCCGGTACGATACCAGTAGCCCAGTAAATGCTAATCAGTGGTGTATCTGATGAATATATATGAGTATCTGCGAATATATGCATTTAAAATGTTCGCGTATGCTGGATAATTCTGACGGTTCAATTTGACGGACCCAATTTGACGTGGGGCAGAGGGACTATATGGTAAGCGGAACGCCCTCTGCCGGGAGATCGCGATATGTGTAGCTCCATTCGCCACACTTTGACACAAGGAGGCGTCGCACTTTGCATCGATCATTTTGCGGTTACGTAACAATAAATTCATGTTCTATACAACACTGAGATGTTTAACAACTAAAATGCATTCCCAGTGTTTAGATGTAATGCACAGTGTTTAAAGACGCTCCTACAGCAATGTTGCACCTACCATATGAGTGATTGCGAAGTCTGGGAAATAGAAGTAATAAATATGTTATACGTTAACGTTAAAAAAACGGCAGTGACGTTAGATTTGTGATGGCCTGATATACAAGAAAGCTACACTTTCCCAAACAAGACTGACCAGTTTGGCCAAAAATGCATTATTATTTGGTATATACGATATAAGTGTTCTTATACACACTAGATAAATCACTTTTGTTGAAACCGTATCTCTGGAAAAATATTGCTGTATGAGTGACTTTAACGATGAAGGGCAAGAATTACAGTCCTTCAACAGCATACAAACAATAGGACGTCCGGGGCCAAACATATACTAACTGACTGACACCCTGGGAATAATGGACACATAACTATAGCCCCTGGGCTAGGCTTTTGTTTTGTCAACAACGCTTCCTTTGATTGGCATTTACTGATTTATAAATCGGAATAAAATAGCCATTTTTATATATCCACGTGTGAATTAGGCGAGATGTATGATATTGGTTGACCAGGAACAACCCTTTATTTCGTCATGGCCACGGTAATAGGATGATTGCATAGTGTGGAGACAAGCAGGCAGGGTCGTCAAGGACTGTTGCCAGGGGTTGCCAGTCTAGACAGGGAGAGCTGGTTCCCCGTGGGTTGGGGACTCTCATGGCTGAAGTAGCGCCTAGAGCTGAGCCAGAGACGGAAGACGAGACGTGGGCACCAGCCTGCGGTGTGTAAACAGACCGGGAACCGACCGGTCGTCAGGAACTCAACACATGCCGACTTCTAAAAGCCTCTCTTTTTGATAACTCATCGGTCCCGAGTTCCTCGGGCGATGAGAGATTTATTTAGTTGGACCATTATATTGGTTTGCCGTGTAAAGAGATACCCAAACACTGTCTGCACGGAGGTCGCAATGCCAATAATGGCATCAGGCAGACAATCCACAACTCACCAATTGGAAATTCAAAGCAGCCGCTCGCTTCGCTAGCAACCATGCGGCAGCCAGGGGCCCAGGCCCCCAGCACTGCAAAGCTGCCCCAGGACCCCAGCACTCCAACCCTCCCCAGGACCCCGACACTCGAACCCTCTCCCAGGACCCCGGCACTCCAACCCTCCCCCAGGACCCCACCACTCCAACCCTCCCCCAGGACCCCGGCACTCCAACCCTCCCCCAGGACCCCGGCACTCCAACCCTCCCCCAGGACCCCAGCACTCCAACCCTCCCCCAGGACCCCGGCACTCCAACCCTCTCCCAGGACCCCGGCACTCCAACCCTCTCCCAGGACCCCGGCACTCCAACCCTCCCCCAGCACCCCGGTACTCCAACCCTCCCCAGGACCCCACCACTCCAACCCTCTCCCAGGACCCCGGCACTCCAACCCTCCCCCAGCACCCCGGTACTCCAACCCTCCCCAGGACCCCACCACTCCAACCCTCCCCCAGGACCCCGGCACTCCAACCCTGCCCCAGGACCCCACCACTCCAACCCTCCCCCAGGACCCCGGCACTCCCCCAATAGCTCAGCAGCCCGGCACTCCAACCCTCCCCCAGAACCCCGGCACTCCAACCCTCCCCCAGGACCCCGGCACTCCAATCCTCCCCCAGGACCCCGGCACTCCAACCCTTCCCCAGGACCCCGACACTCTAACCCTCCCCCAGGACCCCGGCACTCCCCCAATAGCTCAGCAGCCCGGCACTCCAACCCTCCCCCAGAACCCCGGCACTCCAACCCTCCCCCAGGACCCCGGCACTCCAACCCTCCCCCAGGACCCCGGCAGTCCAACTCTCCTCCAAGACCCCGGCACTCCAACCCTCCCCCAGGACCCCGGCACTCCAACTCTCCCCCAAGACCCCGGCACTCCAACCCTCCCCCAGGACCCCGGCACTCCAACTCTCTCTCAGGACCCCGGCACTCCAACCCTCCCGCAGGACCTCAGCAGTCCAACCCTCCCCCAGGGCCCCGGCACTCCAACCCTCCCCCACGACCCGGGCACTCCAACCCCCTACCAGTAGCCCAGCAGCCCTGCCCTCCCCCAGGACCCCGGCAGTCCAACCCCCCCCCCCCCCACCCAGCACTCCAACCCTCCCCCAAGACACCGGCACTCCAACCCTCCCACAGGACCCCGGCACTCCAACCCTCTCCCAGGACCCCGGCACTCCAACCCTCCCCTAGGACCCCGGCACTCCAACCCTCCCCCAGGACCCCGACAATCCAACCCTCCCCTAGGACCCCGGCACCCCAACCCTCCCCCAGGACCCCGGCACTCCAACCCTCCCCCAGGACCCCGGCACTCCAACCCTCCCCAGGACCCCGGGACTCCAACCCTCCCCCAGGACCCCGGCACTCCAACTCTCTCCCAGCACCCGGCACTCCAACCCTCCCGCATGACCTCAGCACTCCAACTCTCCCCCAGGACCCCGGCAGTCCAACCCCTCCCCCCCCCCCAGCACTCCAACCCTCCTCTAGGACCCAGCCACTCCAACCCTCCCCCAATTCCCCGGCACTGCAACCCTCCCCCAGGACCCCGGCACTCCAACCCTCCCCCAGGACCCCGGCACTCCAACCCTCCCCCAAGACCCCGGCACTCCAACCCTCCCCCAGGACCCCGGCACTCCAACTCGCTCCCAGGATCCCGGCACTCCAACCCTCCCGCAGGACCTCAGCAGTCCAACCCTCCCCCAGGACCCCGGCACTCCAACCCTCCCCCAGGACCCGGCACTCCAACCCTCCCGCATGACCTCAGCACTCCAACCCTCCCCCAGGACCCCGGCAGTCCAACCCGCCCCCCCCCAGGACCCCAACCCTCCCCTAGGACCCAGCCACTCCAACCCTCCCCCAATTCCCCGGCACTGCAACCCTCCCCCAGGACCCCGGCACTCCAACCCTCCCCCAGGACCCCGGCACTCTAACCCTCCCCCAAGACCCCGGCACTCCAACCCTCCCCCAGGACGCCGGCACTCCAACTCGCCCCCAGGACCCCGGCACTCCAACCCTCCCGCAGGACCTCAGCAGTCCAACCCTCCCCCAGGACCCCGGCACTCCAACCCTCCCCCAGGACCCGGCACTCCAACCCTCCCGCATGACCTCAGCACTCCAACCCTCCCCCAGGACCCCGGCAGTCCACCCCCCCCCCCCCCCACCCCCAGCACTCCAACCCTTTCCCAGGACCCAGCCACTCCAACCCTCCCCCAGAACCCCGGCACTCCAACCCTCCCTCAGGATCCCGACACTCCAACCCTCCCACAGGACCCCGGCACTCCAACCCTCCCCCAGGACCCCGGCACTCCAACCCTCCCCCAGGACCCCGGCACTCCAACCCTCTCCCAGGACCCCGGCACTCCAACCCTCCCCCAGGACCCCGGCACTCCAACCCTCCCCCAGGACCCCGCACTCCAACCCTCCCCCAGGACCCCGGCACTCTAACCCTCCCCCAGGACCCCGGCACTCCCCCAATAGCTCAGCAGCCCGGCACTCCAACCCTCCGCCAGAACCCCGGCACTCCAACCCTCCCCCAGGACCCCGGCACTCCAACCCTCCCCCAGGACCCCGGCAGTCCAACTCTCCTCCAAGACCCCGGCACTCCAACCCTCCCCCAGGACCCCGGCACTCCAACTCTCCCCCAAGACCCCGGCACTCCAACCCTCCCCCAGGACCCCGGCACTCCAACTCTCTCTCAGGACCCCGGCACTCCAACCCTCCCGCAGGACCTCAGCAGTCCAACCCTCCCCCAGGGCCCCGGCACTCCAACCCTCCCCCACGACCCGGGCACTCCAACACCCTACCAGTAGCCCAGCAGCCCTGCCCTCCCCCAGGACCCCGGCAGTCCAACCCCCCCCCCCCCCCAGCACTCCAACCCTCCCCCAAGACCCCGGCACTCCAACCCTCCCACAGGACCCCGGCACTCCAACCCTCTCCCAGGACCCCGGCACTCCAACCCTCCCCTAGGGCCCCGGCACTCCAACCCTCCCCGAGGACCCCGACACTCCAACCCTCCCCTAGGACCCCGGCACCCCAACCCTCCCCCAGGACCCCGGCACTCCAACCCTCCCCCAGGACCCCGGCACTCCAACCCTCCCCAGGACCCCGGCACTGCAACCCTCCCCCAGGACCCCGGCACTCCAACCCTCCCCCAAGACCCCGGCACTCCAACCCTCCCCCAGGACCCCGGCACTCCAACCCTCCCGCATGACCTCAGCACTCCAACCCTCCCCCAGGACCCCGGCACTCCAACCCCCCCCCCCCCCAGCACTCCAACCCTCCCCTAGGACCCAGCCACTTTAACCCTCCCCCAATTCCCCGGCACTGCAACCCTCCCCCAGGACCCCGGCACTCCAACCCTCCCCCAGGACCCCGGCACTCCAACCCTCCCCCAAGACCCCGGCACTCCAACCCTCCCCCAGGACCCGGCACTCCAACCCTCCCGCATGACCTCACCACTCCAACCCTCCCCCAGGACCCCGGCAGTCCACCCCCCCCCCCCCCACAGCACTCCAACCCTTTCCCAGGACCCAGCCACTCCAACCCTCCCCCAGAACCCCGGCACTCCAACCCTCCCCCAGGACCCCGACACTCCAACCCTCCCACAGGACCCCGGCACTCCAACCCTCCCCCAGGACCCCGGCACTCCAACCCTCCCCCAGGACCCCGGCACTCCAACCCTCTCCTAGGACCCCGGCACTCCAACCCTCCCCCAGGACCCCGGCACTCCAACCCTCCCCCAGGACCCCGGCACTCCAACCCTCCCCCAGGACCCCGGCACTCCAACCCTCCCCCAGGACCCCGACACTCCAACCCTCCCGCCAGGACCCCGACACTCCAACCCTCCCCCAGGACCTCGGCACTCCCCCAATAGCTCAGCAGCCCGGCACTCCAACCCTCCCACAGAACCCCGGCACTCCAACCCTCCCCAAGGACCCCGCCACTCCAACCCTCCCCCAAGACCCCGACACTCCAACCCTCTCCCAGGACCCCGGCACTCCAACCCTCCCCCAGGACCCCGGCACTGCAACCCTCCCCCAGGACCGCGACACTCCAACCCTCCCCTAGGACTCCGGCACTCCAACCCTGCCCCAGGACCCCGGCACTCCAACCCTCCCCCAGGACCCCGGCACTCCAAACCTCCCCAGGACCCCGGGACTCCAACCCTTCCCCCAGGACCCCGGCACTCCAACCCTCCCCCAAGACCCCGGGACTCCAACCCTCCCCCAGGACCCCGGCACTCCAATCCTCCCCCAGGACCCCGACACTCCAACCCTCCCCCAGGACCCCGGCACTCCAACCCTCCCGCAGGACCTCAGCATTCCAACCATCCCCCAGGACCCCGACACTCCAACCCTCCCACAGGACCCCGGCACTCCAACCCACCCCCATGACCCCGGCACTCCAACCCTCCCCCAGGACCCCGGCACTCCAACCCTCCCCCAGGACCCCGGCGCTCCAACCCTCCCCCAGGACCCCGGCACTCCAACCCTCCCGCCAGGACCCCGGCACTCCAACCCTCCCCCAGGACCCCGGCATTCCAACCCTCCCCCAGGACCCCGGCACTCCAACCCTCCCCCAGGACCCCGGCGCTCCAACCCTCCCGCCAGGACCCCGGCACTCCAACCCTCCCCCAGGACCCCGGCACTCCAACCCTCCCCCAGGACCCCGGCACCCCAACCCTCCCGCAGGACCTCGGCACTCCAACCCTCTCGCCAGGACCCCGGCACTCCAACCCTCCCCCAGGACCCCGGCACTCTAACCCTCCCCCAGGACTCCGGCACTCCAACCCTCCCCCAGGACCCCGGCACCCCAACCCTCCCGCAGGACCTCGGCACTCCAACCGTCCCCCAGGACCCCGGCACTCCAACCCTCCCGCCAGGACCCCGGCACTCCAACCCTCCCCCAGGACCCCGGCACTCCAACCCTCCCCCAGGACCCCGGCACTCCAACCCTCCCCCAGGACCCCGGCACTCCAACCCTCCCCCAGGACCCCGGCACTCCAACCCTCCCGCCAGGACCCCGGCACTCCAACCCTCCCCCAGGACCACGGCACGCCAACCCTCCCCCAGGACCCCGGCACTCCAACCCTCCCCCAGGACCCCGGCACCCCAACCCTCCCGCAGGACCTCGGCACTCCAACCGTCCCCCAGGACCCCGGCACTCCAACCCTCCCCCAGGACCCCGGCACTCCAACCCTCCCCCAGGACCCCGGCACTCCAACCCTCCCGCCAGGACCCCGGCACCCCAACCCTCCCGCAGGACCTCGGCACTCCAACCGTCCCCCAGGACCCCGGAACTCCAACCCTCCCCCAGGACCCCGGCACTCCAACCCTCCCCCAGGACCCCGGCACTCCAACCCTCCCGCCAGGACCCCGGCACTCCAACCCTCCCCCAGGACCCCGGCACTCCAACCCTCCCCCCAGGACCCCGGCACTCCAACCCTCCCGCAGGACCTCGGCACTCCAACCGTCCCCCAGGACCCTGGCACTCTAACCCTCCCCGGCACTCCAACCCTCCCCCACGACCCGGGCACTCCAACCCCCTACCAGTAGCCCAGCAGCCCTGCCCTCCCCCAGGACCCGGGCACTCCAACCCTCTACCAGTAGCCCAGCCACCCTGCCCTCCCCCCGGGGCCTCCGCTCCTCAGCAACCCAGCCCGCCCTCATCAATCTTTCAGCGCCGTGACAACCAGCGCTTGGCCAAATCAACTTTAAAATACTTCATTGTTGGGATAAAAGGTTCGGTTGATGGCGCGTTAAGTACCGTTTAATTGGCCGAGACCAGCGCCTTGTCAAGGCTGATGAGTCCCTGCGGTCAGTCAGTCAGATAAAGCTGCCAAGTCGTGGACAGATTTCAATTTACACAATTATCCGAGGGGCGTTGGGGGATGGAGAAACGCGGGGAGGGTGTGAGTCGGTGAGCAGTAAAGGGTACAGGAGGGGTGTGAGTCGGTGAGCAGTAAAGGGTACAGGAAGGGTGTGAGTCGGTGAGCAGTAAAGGGTACAGGAGGGGTGTGAGTCGGTGAGCAGTAAAGGGTACAGAAGGGGTGTGAGTCGGTGAGCAGTAAAAGGTACAGAAGGGATGTGAGTCGGTGAGCAGTAAAGGGTACAGGAGGGGTGTGAGTCGGTGAGCAGTAAAGGGTACAGAAGGGGTGTGAGTCGGTGAGCAGTAAAGGGTACAGGAGGGGTGTGAGTCGGTGAGCAGTAAAGGGTACAGGAGGGGTGTGAGTCGGTGAGCAGTAAAGGGTACAGGAGGGGTGTGAGTCGGTGAGCAGTAAAGGGTACAGAAGGGGTGTGAGTCGGTGAGCAGTAAAGGGTACAGGAGGGGTGTGAGTCGGTGAGCAGTAAAGGGTACAGGAGGGGTGTGAGTCGGTGAGCAGTAAAGGGTACAGGAGGGGTGTGAGTCGGTGAGCAGTAAAGGGTACAGAAGGGGTGTGAGTCGGTGAGCAGTAAAGGGTACAGGAGGGGTGTGAGTCGGTGAGCAGTAAAGGGTACAGAAGGGGTGTGAGTCGGTGAGCAGTAAAGGGTACAGGAGGGGTGTGAGTCGGTGAGCAGTAAAGGGTACAGAAGGGGTGTGAGTCGGTGAGCAGTAAAGGGTACAGAAGGGGTGTGAGTCGGTGAGTAGTAAAGGGTACAGGAGGGGTGTGAGTCGGTGAGCAGTAAAGGGTACAGAAGGGGTGTGAGTCGGTGAGCAGTAAAGGGTACAGGAGGGGTGTGAGTCGGTGAGCAGTAAAGGGTACAGGAGGGGTGTGAGTCGGTGAGCAGTAAAGGGTACAGAAGGAGTGTCAGTCGGTGAGCAGTAAAGGGTACAGGAGGGGTGTGCGTCGGTGAGCAGTAAAGGGTACAGGAAGGGTGAGTCGGTGAGCAGTAAAGGGTACAGGAAGGGTGTGAGTCAGTGAGCAGTAAAGGGTACAGGAGGGGTGTGAGTCGGTGAGCAGTAAAGGGTACAGGAGGGGTGTGAGTCGGTGAGCAGTAAAGGGTACAGGAGGGGTGTGAGTCGGTGAGCAGTAAAGGGTACAGAAGGAGTGTGAGTCGGTGAGCAGTAAAGGGTACAGGAGGGGTGTGAGTCGGTGAGCAGTAAAGGGTACAGGAGGGGTGTGAGTCGGTGAGCAGTAAAGGGTACAGGAGGGGTGTGAGTCGGTGAGCAGTAAAGGGTACAGAAGGGGTGTGAGTCGGTGAGCAGTAAAGGGTACAGGAGGGGTGTGAGTCGGTGAGCAGTAAAGGGTACAGAAGGGGTGTGAGTCGGTGAGCAGTAAAGGGTACAGGAGGGGTGTGAGTCGGTGAGCAGTAAAGGGTACAGAAGGGGTGTGAGTCGGTGAGCAGTAAAGGGTACAGAAGGGGTGTGAGTCGGTGAGTAGTAAAGGGTACAGGAGGGGTGTGAGTCGGTGAGCAGTAAAGGGTACAGAAGGGGTGTGAGTCGGTGAGCAGTAAAGGGTACAGGAGGGGTGTGAGTCGGTGAGCAGTAAAGGGTACAGGAGGGGTGTGAGTCGGTGAGCAGTAAAGGGTACAGAAGGAGTGTGAGTCGGTGAGCAGTAAAGGGTACAGGAGGGGTGTGCGTCGGTGAGCAGTAAAGGGTACAGGAAGGGTGAGTCGGTGAGCAGTAAAGGGTACAGGAAGGGTGTGAGTCAGTGAGCAGTAAAGGGTACAGGAGGGGTGTGAGTCGGTGAGCAGTAAAGGGTACAGGAGGGGTGTGAGTCGGTGAGCAGTAAAGGGTACAGGAGGGGTGTGAGTCGGTGAGCAGTAAAGGGTACAGAAGGAGTGTGAGTCGGTGAGCAGTAAAGGGTACAGGAGGGGTGTGAGTCGGTGAGCAGTAAAGGGTACAGGAGGGGTGTGAGTCGGTGATCAGTAAAGGGTACAGAAGGGGTGTGAGTCGGTGAGCAGTAAAGGGTACAGGAGGGGTGTGAGTCGGTGAGCAGTAAAGGGTACAGGAGGGGTGTGAGTCGGTGAGCAGTAAAGGGTACAGGAGGGGTGTGAGTCGGTGAGCAGTAAAGGGTACAGAAGGGGTGTGAGTCGGTGAGCAGTAAAGGGTACAGAAGGGGTGTGAGTCGGTGAGCAGTAAAGGCTACAGGAGGGGTGTGAGTCGGTGAGCAGTAAAGGGTACAGGAGGGGTGTGAGTCGGTGAGCAGTAAAGGGTACAGAAGGAGTGTGAGTCGGTGAGCAGTAAAGGGTACAGGAGGGGTGTGCGTCGGTGAGCAGTAAAGGGTACAGGAAGGGTGAGTCGGTGAGCAGTAAAGGGTACAGGAAGGGTGTGAGTCAGTGAGCAGTAAAGGGTACCGGAGGGGTGTGAGTCGGTGAGCAGTAAAGGGTACAGGAGGGGTGAGTCAGTGAGCAGTAAAGGGTACAGGAGGGGTGTGAGTCGGTGAGCAGTATAGGGTACAGGAAGGGTGAGTCGGTGAGCAGTAAAGGGTACAGAAGGGGTGTGAGTCGGTGAGCAGTAAAGGGTACAGGAGGGGTGAGTCAGTGAGCAGTAAAGGGTACAGGAAGGGTGAGTCGGTGAGCAGTAAAGGCTACAGGAGGAGTGTGAGTCAGTGAGCAGTAAAGGGTACAGGAGGGGTGTGAGTCGGTGAGCAGTAAAGGGTACAGAAGGGGTGTGAGTCGGTGAGCAGTAAAGGGTAGAGGAGGGGTGTGAGTCGGTGAGCAGTAAAGGGTACAGGAGGGGTGTGAGTCCGTGAGCAGTAAAGGGTACAGGAGGGGTGTGAGTCGGTGAGCAGTAAAGGGTACAGGAGGGGTGAGTCAGTGCGCAGTAAAGGGTACAGAAGGGGTGTGAGTCGGTGAGCAGTAAAGGGTACAGGAGGGGTGTGCGTCGGTGTGCAGTAAAGGGTACAGGAAGGGTGAGTCGGTGAGCAGTAAAGGGTACAGGAGGGGTGTGAGTCAGTGAGCAGTAAAGGGTACAGGAGGGGTGTGAGTCGGTGAGCAGTAAAGGGTACAGAAGGGGTGTGAGTCGGTGAGCAGTAAAGGGTAGAGGAGGGGTGTGAGTCGGTGAGCAGTAAAGGGTACAGGAGGGTTGTGAGTCGGTGAGCAGTAAATGGTACAGGAGGACTGTGAGTCGGTGAGCAGTAAAGGGTACAGGAGGGGTGAGTCAGTGAGCAGTAAAGGGTACAGGAAGGGTGTGAGTCCGTGAGCAGTAAAGGGTACAGAAGGGGTGTGCGTCGGTGAGCAGTAAAGGGTACAGGAAGGGTGAGTCGGTGAGCAGTAAAGGGTACAGGAGGGGTGTGAGTCGGTGAGCAGTAAAGGGTACAGGAGGGGTGTGAGTCAGTGAGCAGTAAAGGGTACAGGAGGGGTGTGAGTCGGTGAGCAGTAAAGGGTACAGGAGGGGTGTGAGTCGGTGAGCAGTAAAGGGTACAGGAGGGTATTAACCCGCTCACCCGCTGGGTCTGACCCGCTTGGGGGGGGGGGGCGGTCTGCTCTGACCAGGGAGTCCACCAATTTGTTTACGGCCTTGATTTTACATGGAAAAACGGCATTCTTCCTCAAAAAGTATGATCGAAAAACTTTCGGCTTGAACAATCCTTAACATCACCTTGCTTGAGTGGGTGTGTGGGGGGGCAGTAAATTCCTTAAACCCATACCCACCCGGGATCCGCCACTGACCCCACGAACTACCTCGTTAATATTAATATTTACATTAAATCTCTCTCGGAGGGGGAAGGGATTACTTTATTTATTTCCATAATAATACAAGTGTACATATTCTACATCAAATGTCATCATCGATTACAATACTAAAGGTCGTATATTTCAGATGTTACATATAGTCCTACTGAGTTCGACCGCATGTTAACATTACTTGAAAATTATGTACCTGACAGCAAATTAACACGACATGTATGATATGAGTGTGATTGGTTAAGTCAGTATGCGGTAAACACAATGCGCTCTGTGGTTATTATGTGAGGCTCGGTTTCCCGACGCCCCGCCCCCCCCCCCCCGGGGCATTCCGGCACGGCACACGTATCAGCCGGCTCCAACAATTCAAGTCGTGCCTTAATTCGTTACAGAAGAAAATGAAATATCAGCGCTGCCTTCAGCGGGTAGTGTTGCAATAAGTGGTGCCCTCTGGTGGCAGGCGTTAACCAAGACGAATGTTCCTAAACAGTGACTTCCGTTTTTTAGCCGTGACGTGTGAAGGCGATCTCTCGGCTGTTCTCCGCACAGGGGGAAGGGTGAGTGTCGGTGGGGGGTGGGGGAGGTGGATAGGGGGGAGGGTGAGAGAGAGGAAGGGTGAGGCGGGGGGAGGCGGGTGGGTTTCTATGTGTGGCGCATCTGACATTTTTCCAGAAATTAAATTGCAAAGGCCAAGTGAGCTGGCCATCAAACGTGACAAGTTAATATCTATCGCACGGCGGGTTGCCTATTGGTTTCCATGGAAACCAAACTTTGCTCCTGAGAAAACCGGGCGGGATGCCCCAGCGGTTAGCGGACCGGGGTGGATCCTTAAAGGCTGCATCTGGCGTAGGGCGCGGAGAGGGTGGCGATGGGGGGGGCCTGCGGGGAGCGGGAGGGCTGAGAGTGGCGATTGGGGGGGAGGGGGGGCTGCGGGGGACGGGAGGGGTGAGGGTGGGGTTGTCATGTCGTCGGAGGAAAAGGGGTGGGGTATGGCGAACCACTGGAAGAATCCAATTTCTGGTATCGCTGGAGAATCCGGATCAGTGCGATACCCAGGTCGACGGGGTGTCCGGAAGGACCCCGGCGCGGCGGCCCGGCGTTTGAAGTCTGCCGGCGACACGATCCGGAGATGAACGGGAAGCGGCCCCCGCGGCTCTCACACCCGGGATCCGGATACAGGGGGAGGATCCCCGAGGGTCCGAGGTCCCGGCGCCCTGACCCCCCTCTCCCCGGACCCCGCCGTGTCAGAGGCCCGGACACGGTCTCAATTATTGCCAGAATTAGAAACACGTGCGAAACTTGTGGTGGAGAAAAAACCTGCGCCGCAAAGTCTTTACTTGTGCAAAGCCATCTTTCACCGAAGAGTTGTATCCGTGGCCCCGCACACCTACCCCCCCCCCCCCCCCCACTCCGACCCCCGCCCCTTCTCCGACCCCCATCCCCGCCCCGCTCCGACTCCCCTCCATCACCCCTCACCACCATTTTCAACCGACCACACCCCCTTGACTTCTCCCGTGACTACTTTCAGTTACCGGGTTGGGTCATTCAAGATTTGTATGAAATTACAATGAGGTAAACAATTGTAGATAACTTTGATTAAGGCGGGCCATCCTAACATATATTCCCCAATTCTTAATATCAAGAATTCAATTATTGATTTCAAAGATGCAATTTTTGATATCAAAGATTCAATTATTGGTATCAAAGATTCAATTCTTGATATCAAAGATTCAATCATTGATATCAAAGATTCAATCATTGATGTCAAAGATGCAATCATTGATATCAAAGATTCAATCATTGATATAAAAGATTCAATCATTGATATTAAAGATTCAATCATTGATATCAAAGCTTCAATTATTTATATCAACAACTCAGGTCTTTATTTCACCAACTCAATTTTGATTATTCAATCAAGATAATTCAATTTTTGATATCAACAATTCGTCTGGGGGTTTATTTACGTCAGGAATTCGCATAACTGTGCACACTTGAAGCAAAACACGAAGACTCCCTTGTACAAACTTCCGGAGGGATATTTATATCAAGAACTTGATATCAAACTGATGATTGATATCAAGAAATCAATGATTAATATCAGGAAATTAATTATTGACATCCATGAATCAATGTTTGACATCAATAAATCAACTATATATATCAAGAAATCAACTATTGATATCAAGAAATCAACTATTGATATTAAGAAAGCAACTATTGGTATCAATAAAATCAACTATTGATATCAAGAAATCAATTACCGATATCGAGATATCAATGATTGATATCAAGAAATTAATTATTGATATCAAGAAATCAAATATTTATATCAAGGAATGAACTAAAGATATCAAGGAATGAACTAATGATATCAAGAAATCAATGATTGATATCAAGAAATCAATGATTGATATCAAGAAATTAATTATTGATATCAAGAAATTAATGATTGATATCAGACAATAATGATTGATATCAAGAAATTACCTGTTGATATCTAGAAATCAACAATTGATATCAAGAAATCAACTATTGATATCAAGATATCAATTACTGATATCAATAAATCAGTTACTGATATCAAGAATACAATGATTGATATCCAGAAATTAATTATTGATATCAAGAAATTAATTATTGATATCAAGAAATCAACTATTGATATCAAGAAATCAGCGATTGATATCAAGAATTAGGGAATAAATGTTGAGATGGCCCGCCATACAGCATTTCGTCTAAGTGTTCCTGTTGTATAGATATCTACCAAAGTGCAGTCTTATTCTAGCCCCACAATGCATCACTTCCACACCAGATACGGACCTATGGTAACCACATACCTACTGCAGCCTATAGACATGCTTCTTGTAGCCTTGGTAACTATTACATTCACTCAGTCCTGTGAAAGGTTGGGTAAACACGACAGGGCGTTTAAGCTGTGGAAGATGTTTACCTCAAGCAAACCATGTAGCATGCTTTACACATTGGCTCAAGCTCTTCCACAAAATTAGGACATAAACAATATTTCCACGCCGAAAATGTTAAATCTGGGCTAACAATGAATGTGTGTTATGTAGGTCTTGTTATGCACAGAACATACCACAGACCAATGCGCAACGTGCGTATTGGTTTCACACACTCACTCCTGGCGAAACGGAACCGCCCCCCCCCCCCCCACCCCCGCCCACCTACCATGGCCGGGTACACCGGAGTGAGAACCACTCACGTATTACTCACTCTCTGCTGGCGGGTAGAGAACGTCCTCAACCACGTCCGACAGGATCATCAGATTTCTTTTACCTGTTTCTGCTCCAGCGATCAAAGGAAGCCAAAGGAATTCAACTGTTGACAGTGGCATAGTTACGGGTTGCACGCGGTTGGTTGTGAGCCGGCCATAGCGCCGTGTTCGATGGACACCTGTCCGTCGGCAGGACCCCAGC
This sequence comes from Arenicola marina, assembly GCA_964019135.1. Lineage (NCBI taxonomy): Eukaryota > Metazoa > Annelida > Polychaeta > Arenicolidae > Arenicola > Arenicola marina. The sequence goes on from OZ025255.1 coordinate 5,617,954, forward strand.
TCCGATACGCGTATCCCCTGCCTGGCAGAACAACGCTGCAGCTTCATATATCCCCTGAAACCAAAGACAACGACAACAGAATAAAACGAGTTAACTTACTGGATCTAACTAGTCGAAGTTCAAGTCCAGGGTTCATTTATTTTCCTAAATGTGCATGTTTAAGAACAGTAGCCTAAATTGTGGATGTAAACTTAACATAATTTAGACATTTAGGATGGTTGACCCGGGAGAAGACCATGGTGTCCGTGTCACCCAGGCTACAATTATTACCTATATAACAATAACTGTTATTATCTAACGCTAGAGGCTCCTTTTCACCCACATCCATTTATTTTAGCATGTGTCACAATTATAATAAACGTAATATATTTCATACCGCTACAATCAAGCCCAAATGTATAGGCTACATGTGATTTTGCCCATTAACTTACATATCGAGTTGACATCGATAATTATAGTAGCACGGTTGAATGTCTACCATATGTTTATAACCGACCATCAGAGACACAGCGCACGCAACACCGTTGATTGACCGTTTGTTTATCCAGGGGTCACAATTAGCAGAATTACATGCATACGGAACTATCTGTAGCGGCAACTGCTTGCGTTTTTACTTCCTTCTCCTGCCTGAAGTCTACCCCTTTACTTCTTCGCCGTGTGCCCCTCTGCCCCCCCCCCCCCGTCATCTGCTGCTCTGTCTCGCCACTACTGCCTTCCTCCACCCACCAAGCGCCAGCTCATATAGCCAACCCCCCGGCAGGGAGAAGTAACATGGGAGAGAAAACCTTTCGGGCGTTTTTGCTTTTGTGTCTCGAAGAATGAGAAAAGCTGTCGATGGAATATCTAAGAGTGAAAACTGCCGGAGTGGCCGAGAAGAAGTCATGTATCAGCGTGCATCCCGCTCGGTTTTTCTCCCCCAGTTTTATGTCTAGGTTACCTCGTGCTCCGCTGAGCCTCGACTTCAAAGACTGGGTTATACGAAACAAAATGACAAAAAAAGCATAACGGTTGGTTTATAAACAGAGCTGGCGAACGAAGTGAGTCGCATGGTATGCCCCGTCATCCATCGCCCGCAGGTTTTCCCGTCGGATGGATTATTTTTGTAATTGTTTTCACTCTGGAGACCGTCATGGAGGCAACCCGCGCTGGCGCCATTGTTGACTTCCTGTTTTAGGGGTCAAAGGTCATTTCCGGATATGCGGTTTAAGGCCCGACGCTCAGCACAGTTAGCATGGTGAGAGACGCGTGGGAGGGGGAGGGGCAGGGGGGGGGGGTTGCTCATTGCCCCGTCTTTTCCCTGACACCTGCCCATCATGTCAATCCAGAAAGTCAGTGTCAATCAGGAGCGTCCCCCCTGGCATGCAGGACTTCTGCCGCGGGATCCGGAGCAGGATTAGGAAAAAACGTAACTGTCAATTCCTCTCCCTCAGCCGAGTCACTGGAGCGTAATGTGTTTATGGCATGGACTGGAGAGGTCGCCATGGAAACCTTTGTCTCGTAAACATATAGCCGTCTGCCCTGGTTCCTCTCAGTGCATGGTCATGCACCGACCAACAGCGGATGGTGTCTCAGCCACAGACTCCGAGTACTTCGGCAGTCCCTCGTTACCGGATGACTAATGGTTTATCCCATATCATATGGATATCATAATCATGTGTTGTTAGTCATACGTCGAACAGCTACCTGGATATATTCTTGTTTCAAAAGCGCCGTTTAACAAACACCCCTATAATTTTGAGAGCAATGTAATATTGTGGCTTGGGATCACATTGCCATGGGCTCCAGCTCTCTGTCTAGCATAGGACACCAATGACTTTGGGACGCACAATTTGATATCCAGGGGGGGTCTATCGTTTTTGTTGGATGGAGGTCAAACATTTTGGGGGGTGCGACGAGAGTTTTGTCGGCCATGGGCAGGTTCAATCTCTTTTGTGCGTTCTTGAGATGGCTTGAAAAAAAATTGATCTGTAGTATGTATTTAGTCTCGAGAGCATGATATTTTTTTTGAAGAAATAGAGGACTTTTTTTCTCTAAAATTCAAAACCAGATTTTTGTTTTATCGCCCTGGATATCAAACGTCCCTTACCAAGTGTCTGACGGGGCTAACGTGCATGTCTTGGCCGTTTCTGATCACAACAGGCCTACACCATGAAGTACTTGGTCGCCTCGCAGAAGCAACAAGCAGAACCACGCCAGATTTTATCTGGCTCTCCCGGTCTAACAAGGTTCCAGAGGGCTTGTCGAGCCCTCTCATAACTCCTTCCCACCTGCCTAACCTCCCCTCGGCATTTAGATATCAATGTCTCCTTTCTGGCAGGAAAACTCACCAGCGCTATGTCTCTCGTGGCCCTGTTCTCCGTTTTTATCTTTCTGCGCCAGCTTTCTTCCACTGGCGTTTTCCCCTCAGCATTTGACTGCCAGTAATTGGCTTTGATCATCGCACTTTGAAGTTGTATTTGTGGTGTCTAGTTAGTGGCAGCTTTCACGGGTCTAGTGATGGCATTCAGCGGTCTAATGATGGCATTCAGCAGTCTAGTGGTGGCATTCAGCGGTCTAGTGGTGGCATTCAGCGGTCTAGTGATGGCATTCAGCGGTCTAGTGTTGGCATTCAGCGGTCTACTGATGGCATTGAGCGGTCTCGTGATGGCATTCAGCGGTCTACTGATGGCATTCAGCGGTCTGATGATGGCATTCAGCGGTCTAGTGAAGGCATTCAGCGGTCTAGTGATGGCATTCAGCGGTCTAGTGATGGCATTCAGCGGTCTAGTGATGGCATTCAGCGGTCTACTGATGGCATTCAGCGGTCTACTGATGGCGTGATGGCATTCAGCGGTCTAGTGAAGGCATTCAGCGGTCTAGTGATGGCATTCAGCGGTCTAGTGAAGGCATTCAGCGGTCTAGTGATGGCATTCAGCGGTCTAGTGATGGCATTCAGCGGTCTAGTGATGGGATTTAGCGGTCCAGTGATGGCATTCAGCGGTCTAGTGATGGCATTTAGCGGTCCAGTGATGGCATTCAGCGGTCTACTGATGGCATTCAGCGGTCTATTGATGGCATTCAGCGGTCTAGTGATGGCCTTCAGCGGTCTAGTGATGGCATTCAGCGGTCTACTGATTGCATTCAGCGGTCTACTGATGGCATTCAGCGGTCTACTGATGGCGTGATGGCATTCAGCGGTCTAGTGATGGCATTCAGCGGTCTAGTGATGGCATTCAGCGGTCTACTGATGGCGTGATGGCATTCAGCGGTCTAGTGAAGGCATTCAGCGGTCTAGTGATGGCATTCAGCGGTCTAGTGAAGGCATTCAGCGGTCTAGTGATGGCATTCAGCGGTCTAGTGATGGCATTCAGCGGTCTAGTGAAGGCATTCAGCGGTCTAGTGATGGCATTTAGCGGTCCAGTGATGGCATTCAGCGGTCTAGTGATGGCATTTAGCGGTCTATTGATGGCATTCAGCGGTCTACTGATGGCATTCAGCGGTCTACTGATGGCATTCAGCGGTCTAGTGATGGCATTCAGCGGTCTACTGGTGGCATTCAGAGGTCTACTGATGGCATTCAGCGGTCTACTGGTGGCATTCAGCGGTCTACTGATGGCATTCAGCGGTCTACTGATGGCATTCAGCGGTCTAGTGATGGCATTCAGCGGTCTAGTGATGGCATTCAGCGGTCTAGTGATGGCATTCAGCGGTCTACTGATGGCAGTCAGCGGTCTAGTGATGGCACACAGCCACTAAAAAAAGCCCATATTGCGGAGTTGGTACCAAAAGGAGTCCATATTTCGGTGCTGGTGCTAACAGAAGCCCATATCGCGATGCTGCTACTAAAAGGAGCCCATAATGCGATGCTGGTACTAACAGAAGCCCATATCGCGGTGCTGATACTAAAAGAACCCCATATTGAGGTGCTGGTGCTAAAAGCAGCCCATATTGAGGTGCGGATAGTAAAAGAAGCGCATATTGAGGTGTTGGTACTAAAAAAGCCCATATTGAGGTGCTGGTGCTAAAAGCAGCCCATATTGAGGTGCTGGTACTAAAAGAAGCCCATATTGAGGTGCTCGTACTAAAAGAAGCCCATATTGAGGTGCTTTTACTAAATGAAGGCCATATTGCTATGCTCGTACTAAAAGAAGCCAATATTGAGGTACTGGTACTAAAAGGAGCCCATATTGAGGTGCTGGTACTAAAAGGAGCCCATATGGTGGTGCTAGTACTAAAAGGAGCCCATATTGAGGTGCTGCTACTAAAAGAAGCCCATATGGCGTTGCTGGTACTAAAAGGAGCCCATATTGAAGTGCTGGTATTAAAAGGAGCCCATATTGCGGTACTGGTACTAAAAGGAGCCCATATTGAGGTGCTGGTACTAAAAGAAGCCCGTATTGAGATGGTGGTACTAAAAGGAGCCCACATTGCGGTGCTGGGGCTAAAAGGAGCCCATAGTGCGGTGCTGGTATTAAAAGAGGCCCATATTGCGGTGCTGGTACTAAAACAAGCCCATATTGAGATGCTGGGGCTAAAAGGAGCCCATATTGCGGTGATGGTACTAAAAGGAGCCCATATTGAGGTGCGGATAGTAAAAGAAGCGCATATTGAGGTGTTGGTACTAAAAAAAGCCCATATTGAGTTGCTGGTACTAAAAGGAGCCCATATTGAGGTGCTGGTATTAAAAGGAGCTCATATTGCGGTACTGGTACTAAAAGGATGCCATATTGCGGTACTAGTACTAAAAGGATGCCATATTGAGGTGCTGGTACTAAAAGGAGCCCATAGTGCGGTGCTGGTATTAAAAGAAGCCCATATTGCTTCTACTATATTTCTGGTACTAAAACAAGCCCATATTGAGATGCTGGGGCTGAAAGGAGCCCATATTGCGGTGCTGGTACTAAAAGGAGCCCGTATTTCTGTAATGGGACCAAAAGGAGCTCGTATTGCGGTGCTGGTACTAAAAGAAGCCCATATTGAGATGCTGGTACTAAAAGGAGCCCATATTGCGGTACTGGTACTAAAAGGAGCCCATATTGCGGTACTGGCACTAAAAGGAGCCCATATTGCGGTGCTGGTATTAAAAGAAGCCCATATTGCTTCTACTATATTTCTGGTACTAAAACAAGCCCATATTGAGATTCTGGGGCTGAAAGTACCCATATTGCGGTGCTGGTACTAAAAGGAGCCCGTATTTCGGTAATGGGACCAAAAGGAGCCCGTATTGCGGTGCTGGTACTAAAACAAGCCCATATTGCGGTACTGGCACTAAACGGAGCCCATATTGCGGTGCTGGTACTAAAAGGAGCCCGTATTGCGGTGCTGGTACTAAAACAAGCCCATATTGCGGTGCTGGTACTAAAACAAGCCCATATTGAGATGCGGGGGCTAAAAGGAGCCCATATTGCGGTGATGGCACTAAAAGGAGCCCATATTGCGGTGCTGGTACTAAAAGGAGCCCACAGTGCGGTGCTGGTACTAAAACAGGCCCATATTGCGGGGCTGGTACTAAAAAAAGCCCATATTGAGATGCTGGCACTAAAAGGAGCCCATATTGCAGTGCTGGTACTAAAAGGAGCCCATATTGCGGTGATGGCACTAAAAGGAGCCCATATTGCGGTGCTAGTACTACAAGGATGCCATATTGAGGTGCTGGTACTAAAAGGAGCCCATATTGCGGTGCCAGTACTAAAAGGAGCCCACATTGCGGTGCTGTTACTAAAACAAGCATATATTGAGATGCTGGTACTAAAAGGAGCCAATATTGCGGTACTGGTACTAAAATGAGCCCATATTGAGGTGCTGGTACTATAAGGAACCCATATTGCGGCGCTGGTACTAAAAGGAGCCCGCAGTTCGGTTCTGGTATTTAAAAAATCCATATTAAGGTGCTGGTACTAAAAGGAGCCCATAGTGCGGTGCTGGGGTTAAAAGGAGCCCATATTGCAGTGCTCGGCTAGCATTTCATAATTAAAATATTGCATAATTCGGGGATACTCAAAGAATAAGTCTGCGCTAAAAGCAAATATTATTTTACATAATGCAAATAATCAATATTATTTGATTTCACCCTTCAGACCCAAACCCGCTTCACAAACCTAGCATTGAAATGCAGCGAAAGATACATAAGCAAACAACGGGATTGGACATCCAGACTATTTGTGTTGACATTCTGGTTTACGGAGCACGCACCACCAGGACTTTTTCGCAATCCGGATCCATCTGTTTGCGATGCGTCTCTCCTGGTTACTGAAGCCGCCATGTCTGGCCTTAACAAGCACACGGCAAGTCGGGAGATTTTTAACTTGGCTACCATGCAGTGTTGAACATCGGAGGCCCCGTGCCATTATGAAGGACGTAAATAAAGCCTTGCACACCCATCATGTGTTTTATTCGCCGTCTGTCAAGGAGGAGATTTCTACGTGGCGGAGCAAATAAATCAAACCCGAGAATAGAATGATGGTGGAGGTAACCGCGAGAGTACGTGACAATGGACGCGCGCTGCTCACGGGTAACACTTGAGCCGGTTGGGGGCGTGCCATGTTGGATATCTGCCGGGGATTGGTTGGGACGCCTTGGGGAAGGGGGCGGGGGGTGAGGAGACGGGAAGGGGAGAGGGGGCGGGGAAGGGGAGAGGGGGGAGGGAAGACCATTCGCGACGTGTGTTGCTTGTCAGACATCCCCCAGTTTTCTTCCCACGCCGAAATGGAAGCAAAAGCGCTTAGCGGGGAAAAGGGGAAAGTCAACACAACTTTGGGGTGTGGGTCGCGACAGCAGAGAAAACAGAACAAGGTGGTAGCCGTTGTGGCTAACGGGAAAGAAAGGGGGTAGAGGTTGGGGGAGGGAGGGAATGTACCGCGGGTTGAGTTCTGAGTGTCGGTAGTGGGACAAGTATAGGAAACAAAGCCGTGGTGATGAGGGGTAAGTAATGTCAACCTATTTATTCGTTCTGAGCCTCCTAGGGGTGGGTGGGGGTGGGGAGGTGGACACCTATTTTTTTTAGCGCCTTAGGGGTGGGGTGGGGAGGTGGACACCTAGTTTGTTCTGAGCGCCCTAGGGGTGGGGTGGGGAGGTGGACACCTAGTTTTTTTAGCGCCCTAGGGGTGGGGTGGGGAGATGGACACCTAGTTTGTTCTGAGCGCCCTAGGGGTGGGGTGGGGAGGTGGATACCTAGTTTGTTCTGAGCGCCCTAGGGGTGGGGTGGGGAGGCGGACACCTAGTTTGTTCTGAGCGCTCTAGGGGTGGGGTGGGGAGGTGGACACCTAGTTTGTTCTGAGCGCCCTAGGGGTGGGGTGGGGAGGTGGACACCTAGTTTGTTCTGAGCGCCCTAGGGGTGGGGTGGGGAGGTGGACACCTAGTTTGTTCTGAGCGCCCTAGGGGTGGGGTGGGGAGGCGGAGACCTAGTTTGTTCTGAGCGCGCTAGGGGTGGAGTGGGGAGGTGGACACCTAGTTTGTTCTGAGCGCCCTAGGGGTGGGGTGGGGAGGTGGACACCTAGTTTGTTCTGAGCGCCCTAGGGATGGGGTGGGGAGGTGGACACCTAGTTTGTTCTTAGCGCCCTAGGGGTGGGGTGGGGAGGTGGACACCTAGTTTGTTCTGAGCGCTCTAGGGGTGGGGTGGGGAGGTGGACACCTAGTTTGTTCTTAGCGCCCTAGGGGTGGAGTGGGGAGGCGGACACCTAGTTTGTTCTTAGCGCCCTAGGGATGGGGTGGGGAGGTGGACACCTAGTTTGTTCTGAGCGCCCTAGGGGTGGGGTGGGGAGGTGGACACCTAGTTTGTTCTGAGCGCCCTAGGGGTGGGGTGGGGAGGTGGACACCTAGTTTGTTCTGAGCGCCCTAAGGGTGGGGTGGGGAGGTGGACACCTAGTTTGTTCTTAGCGCCCTAGGGGTGGGTGGGGAGGTGGACACCTAGTTTGTTCTGAGCGCTCTAGGGGTGGGGTGGGGAGGCGCACACCTAGTTTGTTCTGAGCGCCCTAGGGATGGGGTGGGGAGGTGGACACCTAGTTTGTTCTGAGCGCCCTAGGGGTGGGGTGGGGAGGTGGACACCTAGTTTGTTCTGAGCGCCCTAGGGGTGGGGTGGGGAGGCGGAGACCTAGTTTGTTCTGAGCGCGCTAGGGGTGGAGTGGGGAGGTGGACACCTAGTTTGTTCTGAGCGCCCTAGGGGTGGGGTGGGGAGGTGGACACCTAGTTTGTTCTGAGCGCCCTAGGGATGGGGTGGGGAGGTGGACACCTAGTTTGTTCTTAGCGCCCTAGGGGTGGGGTGGGGAGGTGGACACCTAGTTTGTTCTGAGCGCTCTAGGGGTGGGGTGGGGAGGTGGACACCTAGTTTGTTCTTAGCGCCCTAGGGGTGGAGTGGGGAGGCGGACACCTAGTTTGTTCTTAGCGCCCTAGGGATGGGGTGGGGAGGTGGACACCTAGTTTGTTCTGAGCGCCCTAGGGGTGGGGTGGGGAGGTGGACACCTAGTTTGTTCTGAGCGCCCTAGGGGTGGGGTGGGGAGGTGGACACCTAGTTTGTTCTGAGCGCCCTAAGGGTGGGGTGGGGAGGTGGACACCTAGTTTGTTCTTAGCGCCCTAGGGGTGGGTGGGGAGGTGGACACCTAGTTTGTTCTGAGCGCTCTAGGGGTGGGGTGGGGAGGCGCACACCTAGTTTGTTCTGAGCGCCCTAGGGATGGGGTGGGGAGGTGGACACCTAGTTTGTTCTGAGCGCCCTAGGGGTGGAGTGGGGAGGTGGACACCTAGTTTGTTCTGAGCGCCCTAGGGGTGGGGTGGGGAGGCGGACACCTAGTTTGTTCTGAGCGCTCTAGGGGTGGGGTGGGGAGGTGGACACCTAGTTTGTTCTGAGCGCCCTAGGGGTGGGGTGGGGAGGTGGACACCTAGTTTGTTCTGAGCGCCCTAGGGATGGGGTGGGGAGGTGGACACCTCGTTTGTTCTGAGCGCCCTAGGGGTGGGTGGGGAGGCGGACACCTAGTTTGTTCTTAGCGCCCTAGGGGTGGGGTGGGGAGGCGGACACCTAGTTTGTTCTTAGCGCCCTAGGGATAGGGTGGGGAGGTGGACACCTAGTTTGTTCTGAGCGCTCTAGGGGTGGGGTGGGGAGATGGACACCTAGTTTGTTCTGAGCGCCCTAGGGGTGGGGTGGGGAGGTGGACATCTAGTTTGTTCTGAGCGCCCTAGGGGTGGGGTGGGAAGGTGGACACCTAGTTTGTTCTTAGCGCCCTAGAGGTGGGTGGGGAGGTGGACACCCAGTTTGTTCTGAGCGCTCTCGGGGTGGGGTGGGGAGGCGGACACCTAGTTTGTTCTGAGCGCCCTAGGGGTGGGGTGGGGAGGTTGGCACCTAGTTTGTTCTGAGCGCCCTAGGGGTGGGGTGGGGTGGCGGACACCTAGTTTCTTCTGAGCGCGCTAGGGGTGGGGTGGGGAGGTGGACACCTAGTTTGTTCTGAGCGCCCTAGGGGTGGGGTGGGGAGGTGGACACCTAGTTTGTTCTGAGCGCCCTAGGGGTGGGTTGGGGAGGTGGACACCTAGTTTGTTCTGAGCGCCCTAGGGGTGGGTTGGGGAGGTGGACACCTAGTTTGTTCTGAGCGCCCTAGGGGTGGGTTGGGGAGGTGGACACCTAGTTTGTTCTGAGCGCCCTAGGGGTGGGTTGGGGAGGTGGACACCTAGTTTGTTCTGAGCGCCCTTGAGTACATGAGAAAAAGTGCAATGGGCAACTGATGAGGCCATGATGAGGAGCGGTGGGTCGCTAGAACAAGAGGAGCGGTGGGTGGCTAGAACAAGAGGAGCGGTGGGTGGCTAGAACAAGAGGAGCGGTGGGTCGCTAGAACAAGAGGAGCGGTGGGTCGCTAGAACAAAAGGAGCGGTGGGTGGCTAGAACAAGAGGAGCGGTGGGTGGCTAGAACAAGAGGAGCGGTGGGTCGCAATAACAAGAGGAGCGTTGGGTGGCTAGAACAAGAGGAGCGTTGGGTGGCTAGAACAAGAGGAGCGGTGGGTCGCAATAACAAGAGGAGCGTTGGGTGGCTAGAACAAGAGGAGCGATGGGTGGCTAGAACAAGAGGAGCGGTGGGTGGCTAGAACAAGAGGAGCGGTGGGTGGCTAGAACAAGAGGAGCGGTGGGTGGCTAGAACAAGAGGAGCGGTGGGTGGCTAGAACAAGAGGAGCGGTGGGTCGCTATAACAAGAGGAGCGGTGGGTGGCTAGAACAAGAGGAGCGGTGGGTGGCTAGAACAAGAGGAGCGGTGGGTCGCTATAACAAGAGGAGCGGTGGGTGGCTAGAACAAGAGGAGCGGTGGGTGGCTAGAACAAGAGGAGCGGTGGGTGGCTAGAACAAGAGGAGCGGTGGGTCGCTATAACAAGAGGAGCGGTGGGTGGCTAGAACAAGAGGAGCGGTGGGTCGCTATAACAAGAGGAGCGGTGGGTGGCTAGAACAAGAGGAGCGGTGGGTGGCTAGAACAAGAGGAGCGGTGGGTCGCTAGAACAAGAGGAGCGGTGGGTCGCTATAACAAGAGGAGCGGTGGGTGGATAGAACAAGAGGAGCGGTGGGTGGCTAGAACAAGAGGAGCGGTGGGTCGCTATAACAAGAGGAGCGGTGGGTGGCTAGAACAAGAGGAGCGGTGGGTGGCTAGAACAAGAGGAGCGGTGGGTCGCTATAACAAGAGGAGCGGTGGGTGGCTAGAACAAGAGGAGCGGTGGGTGGCTAGAACAAGAGGAGCGGTGGGTGGCTAGAACAAGAGGAGCGGTGGGTCGCTATAACAAGAGGAGCGGTGGGTGGCTAGAACAAGAGGAGCGGTGGGTCGCTATAACAAGAGGAGCGGTGGGTGGCTAGAACAAGAGGAGCGGTGGGTGGCTAGAACAAGAGGAGCGGTGGGTCGCTAGAACAAGAGGAGCGGTGGGTCGCTATAACAAGAGGAGCGGTGGGTGGATAGAACAAGAGGAGCGGTGGGTGGCTAGAACAAGAGGAGCGGTGGGTGGCTAGAACAAGAGGAGCGGTGGGTCGCTATAACAAGAGGAGCGGTGGGTTGCTAGAACAAGAGGAGCGGTGGGTGGCTAGAACAAGAGGAGCGGTGGGTGGCTAGAACAAGAGGAGCGGTGGGTGGCTAGAACAAGAGGAGCGGTGGGTGGCTAGAACAAGAGGAGCGGTGGGTGGCTAGAACAAGAGGAGCGGTGGGTCGCTAGACCAAGAGGAGCGGTGGGTGGCTAGAACAAGAAGAGTGGTGGGTCGCAATAACAAGAGGAGCGTTGGGTGGCTAGAACAAGAGGAGCGGTGGGTCGCTATAACAAAAGGAGCGGTGGGTGGCTAGAACAAGAGGAGCGGTGGGTGGCTAGAACAAGAGGAGCGGTGGGTGGCTAGAACAAGAGGAGCGGTGGGTCGCTATAACAAGAGGAGCGGTGGGTTGCTAGAACAAGAGGAGCGGTGGGTGGCTAGAACAAGAGGAGCGGTGGGTGGCTAGAACAAGAGGAGCGGTGGGTGGCTATAACAAGAGGAGCGGTGGGTGGCTAGAACAAGAGGAGCGGTGGGTGGCTAGAACAAGAGGAGCGGTGGGTCGCTAGAACAAGAGGAGCGGTGGGTGGCTACAACAAGAAGAGTGGTGGGTCGCAATAACAAGAGGAGCGGTGGGTGGCTAGAACAAGAGGAGCGGTGGGTGGCTAGAACAAGAGGAGCGTTGGGTGGCTAGAACAAGAGGAGCGTTGGGTGGATAGAACAAGAGGAGCGGGGGGAGGGGGGGTGCACGGTATTATTGGGGCTAGATGCATGAGAATCATTGGGGCCGAAGTCGTAGTCCACTTTAATGTTAGCGATGACCCTTATGTTGTAGAGTATTACGAATATTAGTGACATCATGTGTGCCAGTAGGTCAGACGCGAAGCAATAGTCACATTATAAAGCCTCGATACACCGCATGGCGCGTTGTCACGTTTCGGTCTACAACAATGTCGAGTCGCGGTCGGTCTTAAAATGTTCACGTTGCACCAAGCCCCCGATTTTCGTCATCCTTTCCAAGCTACGCCTGACGGGTCTCGTTCTTGTTTTCTGCATGTCTATCACAAACGAAAGCCTTTCCGCTGTTGGCGGGGTGTGGGGGGGGGGCGTGGTAATGGGTTTTTATTTCACCGTGAACTGGGAATGAGGATAATAATTCTTCGTGAACTGGGAATGGGATATTAGCCGACCGTCGTGATCAAAGATTTTAATTAATTGTGAACTGAGAATATTAATACATGTACAATACAATAACCGTGAATTGAGAAATCGCCCATTTATATCATGTATCCTAAATCACGAAAAATAAATGTCTTTATTCCCAGGACATTTATTTTTCGTGATTTGGGAACACGACCTGCCCCTCCCCCCCCCCCCCCCCCCCCCATTAATATCCCAATTTTGTCCTGCATATTACAAGTCCTTAACCGTTGTTTGTCTAAGTATTCCTGCACTAACCACTGGTTTGTCCTATAAGTATCCTAACTGTTCCTTCGTCAGTGTTACGTTCGAAGAAGTCCATATTTGTTTACTAAATTTAGTTTTATCCTAAGTATACTATCTTTGTTTGCTGAGCGTTGTTTTGTCGTCTGAATGCGTGTTTCGTGAGTCACGTGCTTCTCTATCCCCTGTTCGTGGTGCTTTCTGACATGAAAATATCACGAAACACAATATTTAGGTTTCCACCCAAACTCGACAAAATTTGCCACAGAGTCGAGATGTGTAAGATCGCCATCTAAACACCTATCATTCAAACCCTCAATATTCAGGGCGACCCCCACCCCTTCCACCGCACCCCCCCCCCCCCCCCACCTCTCCCGCCCTGGACCCACCATACAAGTAACCTGGATAAACCGCCAGGCTCACGCGACATCTTAAAAACATAACCCACCCCACCACTACCCCCCCCCTCCCCTTCCCGGGGTGGGGAGGCACACTTCCGGCAAAAAGCGGTGTTTGCTCACTGCTGTCTCAAAACACAACACACGCCCGGTTTGTTGGCTTAAATAAACCACTTTGTTCCCTGCCCCGCCGAGTGCCCCCCCCCCTCCCTACCCGCCCTCGTTTTTTCCCCCTCCTCGTCTGCCCCGCCGAGTGCCCCACCGCCCTCGTCTTGTCCCCTCCTCGCCGGCAGACCTAGTGATTGCTGGGAGTGTGAGTGGGGGGGGGGAGGGGCTGACGGCCTTGTCCCCTGCTCCTGGAGACTTCACTCTTTCGGATTATACTGGTCAATAATAACTGTAGAAACGTCCAGATGACTAGGCAGGGGGGGGGGGGGGGTGTGAAGGCGTGGATCACAGTCCGGCACCCCGCACAAACTAAGCAAAAAACTGTTTTAAAATGTTACCTTATTTACTTGATGTTTATTTGCATGTAGTTGTACGTAGAGGCTGTGAGCCTACAGTGCACAATAAACGTATTATTATTATATCACATCACATAATATATATTTTGAAAAACCAAATGTTTTAGAATTGTTATATTAAACTCATTTGCGGATATGTGACTAGATAATATAATAGATATACGTTATTTGGAGCCGACCAGGCCATGCATTGTGGTATGGTACGATTTGGAGCCGACCAGGCCATGCATTGTGGTATGGAACGATTTGGAGCCGACCAGGCCATGCATTGTGGTATGGAACGATTTGGAGCCGACCAGGCCATGCATTGTGGTATGGAACGATTTGGAGCCGACCAGGCCATGCATTGTGGTATGGTACGATTTGGAGCCGACCAGGCCATGCATTGTGGTATGGAACGATTTGGAGCCGACCAGGCCATGCATTGTGGTATGGTACGATTTGGAGCCGACCGGGCCATGCATTGTGGTATGGTACGATTTGGAGCCGACCAGGCCATGCATTGTGGTATGGAACGATTTGGAGCCGACCAGGCCATGCATTGTGGTATGGAACGATTTGGAGCCGACCAGGCCATGCATTGTGGTATGGAACGATTTGGAGCCGACCAGGCCATGCATTGTGGTATGGAACGATTTGGAGCCGACCAGGCCATGCATTGTGGTATGGAACGATTTGGAGCCGACCAGGCCATGCATTGTGGTATGGAACGATTTGGAGCCGACCAGGCCATGCATTGTGGTATGGAACGATTTGGAGCCGACCAGGCCATGCATTGTGGTATGGTACGATTTGGAGCCGACCAGGCCATGCATTGTGGTATGGAACGATTTGGAGCCGACCAGGCCATGCATTGTGGTATGGAACGATTTGGAGCCGACCAGGCCATGCATTGTGGTATGGAACGATTTGGAGCCGACCAGGCCATGCATTGTGGTATGGAACGATTTGGAGCCGACCAGGCCATGCATTGTGGTATGGAACGATTTGGAGCCGACCAGGCCATGCATTGTGGTATGGAACGATTTGGAGCCGACCAGGCCATGCATTGTGGTATGGTACGATTTGGAGCCGACCAGGCCATGCATTGTGGTATGGAACGATTTGGAGCCGACCAGGCCATGCATTGTGGTATGGAACGATTTGGAGCCGACCAGGCCATGCATTGTGGTATGGTACGATTTGGAGCCGACCAGGCCATGCATTGTGGTATGGAACGATTTGGAGCCGACCAGGCCATGCACTGTGGTATGGTACGATTTGGAGCCGACCAGGCCATGCATTGTGGTATGGTACGATTTGGAGCCGACCAGGCCATGCATTGTGGTATGGAACGATTTGGAGCCGACCAGGCCATGCATTGTGGTATGGAACGATTTGGAGCCGACCAGGCCATGCATTGTGGTATGGTACGATTTGGAGCCGACCGGGCCATGCATTGTGGTATGGAACGATTTGGAGCCGACCAGGCCATGCATTGTGGTATGGAACGATTTGGAGCCGACCAGGCCATGCATTGTGGTATGGTACGATTTGGAGCCGACCGGGCCATGCATTGTGGTATGGTACGATTTGGAGCCGACCAGGCCATGCATTGTGGTATGGAACGATTTGGAGCCGACCAGGCCATGCATTGTGGTATGGTACGATTTGGAGCCGACCAGGCCATGCATTGTGGTATGGTACGATTTGGAGCCGACCAGGCCATGCATTGTGGTATGGAACGATTTGGAGCCGACCAGGCCATGCATTGTGGTATGGAACGATTTGGAGCCGACCAGGCCATGCATTGTGGTATGGAACGATTTGGAGCCGACCAGGCCATGCATTGTGGTATGGAACGATTTGGAGCCGACCAGGCCATGCATTGTGGTATGGTACGATTTGGAGCCGACCAGGCCATGCATTGTGGTATGGTACGATTTGGAGCCGACCAGGCCATGCATTGTGGTATGGAACGATTTGGAGCCGACCAGGCCATGCATTGTGGTATGGAACGATTTGGAGCCGACCGGGCCATGCATTGTGGTATGGTACGATTTGGAGCCGACCGGGCCATGCATTGTGGTATGGTACGATTTGGAGCCGACCGGGCCATGCATTGTGGTATGGAACGATTTGGAGCCGACCAGGCCATGCATTGTGGTATGGAACGATTTGGAGCCGACCGGGCCATGCATTGTGGTATGGTACGATTTGGAGCCGACCGGGCCATGCATTGTGGTATGGAACGATTTGGAGCCGACCAGGCCATGCATTGTGGTATGGAACGATTTGGAGCCGACCAGGCCATGCATTGTGGTATGGAACGATTTGGAGCCGACCAGGCCATGCATTGTGGTATGGTACGATTTGGAGCCGACCAGGCCATGCATTGTGGTATGGTACGATTTGGAGCCGACCGGGCCATGCATTGTGGTATGGTACGATTTGGAGCCGACCAGGCCATGCATTGTGGTATGGTACGATTTGGAGCCGACCGGGCCATGCATTGTGGTATGGTACGATTTGGACGACCCGCACAGACTTCTATATATGTGATATATATATAGGAGCTGATACAAGCCGTGATTCCAGGGCAGACCGCTGGGGAACGGCGAGTGGCCAGACCCTCCTCTGTTGTCAATGCTGATCAGTGGCAGATACGTCAACACGTGTTGAGGAAGCACCTCACCTGATGCCACCACGGGCTCATGTGGCTTTATCTAGGCTTTTTGTCCTGTGTCCTTGCTTTGGTGCACCGGGGGAGGGGGGAGGGTGGAATTCTGCCCCCCGACTCCCAGCCGAGCGAAAACTCTCCCCAGCGACCAGGGGCGCCGGTCTGGTGAACGTCTTCTCTCAGTAAACAGGGAACCGCGTGCAAGCTACGATGGGAGATATGATGAGAGTTATGGTGAGAGGCATGAGAGCTGTGAAGAGAGAGATGCTGAGAGTTATGGTGAGAGACTAGAGCTGTGATGAGAGAGATAATGGGAGTTATGGTGAGAGGCAAGAGAGCTGTGAAGAGAGATAGTCAGAGTTATGGTGAGAGGCAAGAGAGCTGTGAAGAGAGATAGTCAGAGTTATGGTGAGAGGCAAGAGAACTGTGAAGAGAGATAGTCAGAGTTATGGTGAGAGGCATGAGAGCTGTGGAGAGAGAGATGCTGAGAGTTATGGTGAGAGACTAGAGCTGTGATGAGATATTGAGAGTTATGATGAAAGATGAGAGATGATGAGAGTTTTGGCGAGAAAGATGAGAGCGGTGATGAGGGAGATGGTGAGAGTTATGGCGAGAGATGAGAGTTATGGCGAGAGAGATAAGAGTTATGGCGAGAGAGATGAGAGTTATGGCGAGAGAGATGAGAGCGGTGATGAGAGAGATGGTGAGAGTTATGGCGAGAGATGAGAGTTATGGCGAGAGAGATGAGAGTTACGGCGAGAGAGATGAGAGTTATGGCGAGAGAGATGAGAGTTATGGCGAGAGAAATGAGAGCGGTGATGAGAGAGATGGTGAGAGTTAATCTGAGACAGATGACGAAGGCTGCTACAAGACGTTAAGGGATGAGAGATATGGTGAGAGAGGAGGAGTACGAAAACTATGGTTTGAAATGATGAGAGATGTGATGAGGGCTATGATGAGAGTTTGGGTTAGTGACATGTGCCGCGATGTTAATACACAGACGGCCTACCCTATGTTGCCTAGTGATTGACACGTCCTAACGGAAACTGGAAATATTACAGAAGTTACGTGAAATCGTGTACAGGTACAAATCAACTTGTACGGAGTACCGGCAGCATGGAGGACACGAAGGGGGAGGATAGGGCGGTGTGTGCATCAGCCCCCCCCCCCCCCTCTCCATACCCACACGACAGGCAGCCCCGCCGTCCACTCCAGGAGCTTTTCTATAGCGTGTCAGTCACTCACACCGTCATACACACCAGGGCTGGCGGGATCAGGGCTGGCGGGATCAGGGCTGACGGGATCAGGGATGAAGGGATCAGGACTGACGGGATCAGGACTGACGGGATCAGGGCTGACGGGATCAGGGCTGAAGGGATCAGGGCTGACGGGATCAGGACTGACGGGATCAGGGCTGAAGGGATCAGGGCTGACGGGATCAGGACTGACGGGATCAGGACTGACGGGATCAGGACTGACGGGATCAGGACTGATGGGATCAGGAATGACGGGATCGGGACTAACGGGATCAGGACAGAAGGGATCGGGACTGACGGGATCAGGACAGAAGGGATCGGGACTGACGGGATCAGGAGAGACTAGACCAGGACTGACGGGATCAGGACTGACGGGATCAGGACCGACGGGACCAAGAGTGGCGGGATCAGGATTGACGGGACCAGGACTGACGGAATCAGGATTGACTAGACCAGGACTGCCGGGACCAGGACTGAAGAATCATGACAGACGTGGTCAGGACTGCCGGTAGGGGGCGCACGTGCGATCCTGCTCGCCAGTGATCTGGCTCTACTTCAGATTAGTTACAACTCAATAGTTCAAAGCCATCAATCAGACAACAGATCAAAGACGCCGTCGGTTTTTATTTTACCTGAGGCCTGTGGCAGGACGCCTCTCGCCAGTGGTTCTCGTATGGCAAAACCTGTCGGGCGGGGATGTTGGGCTGGCCTTCATCTCCGCGAGCCAGACCCGAGCACAGCGGCATCCAGCCAGGTGCTTGTATGTAACGGTTTGCTTTTATATAACGGTTTGCCTGTGTATAACGGTTTGTTTGTATATAACGGTTTGCCTGTCTATAACGGCGGATAACGGCGTACCTTTGCATAACGACAAAATTGTGTATAACGGCGTGCTTGCGTGTAACGGGTTGTCTTGATGTCTAACGTTATGTCGTTGTATAACGTTATGTCGCTGTATAACGTTATGTCGCGGTATAACGTTATGTCGTTGTATAACGTTATGTCACTGTATAACGTTATGTCGCTATATAACGTTATGTCGTTGTATAACGTTATGTCGCTGTATAACGTTATATCGCAGTATAACGTTATGTCGTTGTATAACGTTATATCGCTGTATAACGTTATGTCGCTGTATAACGTTATATCGTTGTATAACGTTATGTCGTTGTATAACGTTATGTCTCTGTATAACGTTATGTCGCAGTATAACGTTATGTCGTTGTATAACATTATGTCGCTGTATAACGTTATGTCGTTGTATAACGTTATGTCGCTGTATAACGTTATATCGCAGTATAACGTTATGTCGCTGAATAACGTTATGTCGCTGAGTAACGTTATGTCGTTGTACAACGTTATGT
The DNA here is from genome assembly GCA_964019135.1 of Arenicola marina. Lineage (NCBI taxonomy): Eukaryota > Metazoa > Annelida > Polychaeta > Arenicolidae > Arenicola > Arenicola marina. Next base: position 5,636,545 of record OZ025255.1, read on the forward strand.
CGCTGTATAACGTTATATCGCAGTATAACACCGTGCTCCTCCCGCCCATCCCACCAAATCGGTGATTGGGAAAAAAGTTGAGAGGCCGGCGTCGAATTTTATTTGTTACGAGGCACATGGAAGTGAAGAAGGGCGTGTCGTGCGGGACAAAAACCTGTCCATTCTCCTGCCCCTCCGGCTTAGGCCGCGGGCTGCTTTATGCCGCTCACCTGCTGAACCACGTCAGGGGGGAGGGGGGGTGGGGGTGGGGGCCTGAGAAAGGCCCAAGCTGGAAGCCATGATGCCAATGGCCATAGAAAGGAACGGTGGGTTTATAACTAGGTATCTAACACTGGCAGCCTTGATATTTCAATGGATGTGCGAGCGAGAGCCCCATACACGCCAGGGCTAACCAACTTCAAAGGAGGCACTGGTAACAAACACCAACACTAACACCCCGTCCGCCATTGCAAGCTCCACTCTCCGCATCTTTTGTGCGATCTCAGTCATTCCGTAAAGCGCTACAGAAATATAATACGAAAAATGCAAAAGCCACTTACACGCACCCACAGTTAATTTGAAAACCTTGCCGGACAGTCAGCCAGTTCACTTTTTCTCTTCACCACCGCTGGTTTGGAACACGTGGCTACTATTTTCTCCCGCTTTGGTTTGACGATGAATGGCGAAGCGTTACTCTAAAGTTTTCGTTTCATACCAGAATGAACTTTTCAATTTCGGATTCAAAACGTATTCGCTCCGACATTTACCGACTTGGCGTGAACATAAAAAGTGGGCTTCAAAGGAAAACATTTAATTAAATCCGCCTTATTGCAGCATTCGGTGACTAAAAACTGGTAAGAAAAAAGCAGCGGCTGGCCCCGACCGCTTTGTGCAAGTGATTGACATATGTTGTGTGAAATGATAGCTAATAGTGTATCGCAGTTTCTAGTGTGAGATTAATAATGCAGAATATAACTTAATTCCAACCCTATTTATTTCTTGTTTTTCTCCAGTCTCCACCTGTAGATATGTCGTCGTGGAATTAATTTCACTATTTTGAAAAAAAAAAACGGGTTTTGCGTATCGCTCTTACGAGTTATCAAAGCCTTATAATAACTAAGCCCTTGACGTATAAAAAGACCTGCATAAACAACTTGAACTTGTTGCCGCGACCAATGTGCCTTTTAACCCTGGTATTGGCTGCGGAGAAGGCGAGATGGAGGTGCGGGGTCGGACTGTCAGAGCGCCCTCTGTTGTCAGGGCCCGTCACCACGTTGAAGTCCTTTCACGGCGTCGAGACGTCAACTTCAAGACAAGAAACTGAAATTGACGTGGCGGAAAAACAAATCTCTGGTGCCGTGGCGACGCTGTAGAACTGACTGCCAGGCCATATTCCATATCACCCGACCTCCCTTTCTTCCGATCGGCCCTCTCGCCTTCCTGTCTATTTCACTATCCATTTCAGAGTCGTTCTCGCCTAAAAGGCCGAATTCCAGAGGGAAATTAAACTTTTATTAGAGGTACAGGGGGCAGTGATGTCACTCACAGCGCAAGTCAAACACACTGACAAGTGATGCGCTGCCACTCCAAGTCAGCCGTTATGGGTCTACTGTATGTACCTGGCCTGGGTCAGCTGGCTCCCCCCCCCCCCCACCCCCCCACCCCAGCCGCGTTATGGGTGTACTGTATGTACCTGGTCTGGGTCAGCTGGCTTCTCTCCCCCTCCCCCACCTCAGCCGTTATGGGTCTACTGTATGTACCTGGCCTGGGTCAGCTGGCTCCCCCCCCCCCCCACCCCCACCCCAGCCCAGCCGTTATGGGTGTACTGTATGTACCTGACCTGGGTCAGCTGGCTTCTCTCCCCCCCCCCACCCCAGCCGTTATGGGTGTACTGTATGTACCTGGCCTGGGTCAGCTGGCTTCTCCCCCCCCCCACCCACCCCACCCATCCAAGCATGCTCCTGATTCAGGTTAGGAGGCGAAGGGAGCGCGCTAGAACTGAAGATGACACGGGCGATGGTGATGGTAGGGGTGGTGATGGCGGGGATTGTGATGGTTGGGGGGGTGATGGGGGTGATGGTGATGGCGTGGTGATGGTGAAGGTGGTGTTGGCGTGGTACGGATGAAGGTTGAGATGGTGATGGTGGAGGTGGGGGGGGGGTGCAGGCAAAAGACAAATACTCGGCCGAAGGAACTCTAGATGTTCCTTACACAGACCCCTATAAATGACATGCGTGTACGCTACTGGGAGTGACATGGGGACATGACATCTTGGCTTTATTTCAACATGTTTGCTCGCTGAGCGTAGCGGCGTGTTTCAGTCAACATACATATCACCATATTGATTTTTGATGAAATGCCGAGATGTGGAATCTAGTGGGCTATCAGGTTGTGACTGTGGCGCCTTCAGACGTAACTATCCTCACCGCACTTGCACGGGTGGCTCCTCGTGTCTCTACTCCTCAAACAGCACAGTGGCAGCCTGTCAATATGAATTGGGCCATGTGGCATTCTCTATTCTCCGTTTTTTCTCTATGAAGCAATATCCAACGTATTGCAATAGAAATAAATATGTTACACGTGACGTAGTATTGTATTATTACTATAGTATTACTTGGTTTGAGTGAAAAGACACTAAATTTGTTGAAGTTGTAAATACGCTTCAAGCTTAATTTCATTGCGGAATCTGTACGTCGGCATTTTACAATCCTTTATTTACGAACTGTCTTAGCAAAATATTCGTAAAACTATATACAGAGCTGCATAAGTTTCGTATCACATTCTGTCAATGAGAGACACAGTGAGAGAAAATAGGTAATCATTGCCAATCTTCACAACTTAGCGGTTAATTAAAGACACAAATACAGATTCTGGTTAAATTTAATCCTCATGTGCGTCTATGAAATGAGGTATGAGTATTTGATAGATTTATAGCCTGCACCACTGCGTGCCGCCTCTCGACCGGCGCCCCACCTGCCGGCCGACCTTTCACGAGAATGACCTCAGCCTGACACGTGACAATATGCCTTCTCCTCATTGGCTGAGGAAAATTGAGATCTCAATCCAGATGTAGGAGGCGTGAATCATGCGCTGTTTTTCCTATTTCATTGTGGGTATCACACGTACGTCGCCCATAAATCAATCATAAAAAGAGGATCATATCTTGGTCCAGTAATGGGGTGAAGCTACGGGCGCTGAGAGGCAGGCGAATTCCCGTGCGCCGCGGGGTGAGGGCGGTGTCTGGGGGTGCTGGGGGTGCGTTGGGGGGGGGGCGTGCGGTAATGAGTCGGGCTGGGCCGCACAGCCCCGGGGATGGTGGGGGACTGACCCAGCGGGAGACTCCAAGGGAATATTGCCAGCCCCGGGGAATTGATCACCGACCCCCCAGGGAGCAAAGGAAAGGGTTGTGGTGGGGGGGGGGGGGGGTGATTGTCGGGGTGGAAGGAGGGGAGAGGGGGGCACTTCGAGCAAGAACTGAAAAATATGAGCCGGAGGGTAAAAGGGACGGGGGGTTGGGTTACGTCAGCCGTGGTATCCAAGGGTCCCGACTGGGCTGCATATCACCATAATTACATATCACCATGGTTACATATCACCATGTCTACATCACCCATGGTTACATCACCCATGGTTACATCACGCATGGCTCCATCACTCTTTGCTCTACCTCATCCATGGCTACAGCAACCATGGCTATACCACCCATGGCTAGATCACCCATGACTTCATCACCATAGCTGCATCACCCATGGTTACATCACCATGGCTACATCACCAGGGTTAAATTACCTATTGCTACATCACCATGGCTACATCATCCATGTGGACACCACCATGGCTACATCGCCATGGCTACATCACCCATGGCTAGATCATCCATGGTTACATCACCCATGTGGACACCACCATGGTTGCAGCATCCCTGGCTACATCACCCATGGCTGCATCTCACATGGCTACATTACCCATTGGGACATCGGCCATGGTTGCATCACCAATGGTAGCATCGCCATGGTTTCATCACCCATGGTTGCATCACCCATGGTTACATCACTATGGCTATATAACCCCTGGCTATATCACCATGGTTACACCAGCCATGGCTATATCACCCATGGCTACATCACGTGGTTTGTCCTCTACGGTAGGTGGCGCCTCGGTCGGTCAGTATGTGAGATATCTCACATGCCATCACCAACATAAGAGGAGCTAACTCCTGGGACGTGTTAAGCATCGGACCACGCAGAGGCAATGCGGTGTGGTGGGAAGGGGGCGAAAGAGGAAGGGAAAGGGGGTGGCAGGGAGGGGGGTGGGGTGTTAGGGGTCGCCACAAGGAACCAGCCTAACTTTTTCCACAGTCTCCCCACCCCGCTGCGTCGGTCAGGGATGAAGGCAAGTGATGATGTGAAAGCCCCAGGGGTCGCGGGTGGGTAGAAACAAGGCGGGGAGGGAGGGAGGGGGGGGGGGGACGGGAGGGGGAGGGGGAGAGGCGGCCATTTTCTATCCATAAAAAAATCACCCAGACGGTTGCTGGGTAAAGTGATTCACCCAGGCGATGGCTGGCTTCAGGCTACAGCTTAAATCAGTGATTAACTTGGTACTTGACCCTTTCCATTTATTGGGCATTAGGCATACCTACTAAGATGGACGACCGTAAATATTACTCCAAAGAGTATTTCCGATTTCTTGAGATATTTCCTCTTCGATGTCTGTATTATCAGTTACTTTTTCCATGTCTAATTCCTCTCGATGCCGGTGTTAATGTCAGGCGGCCTGGGGATGTGCCCACTGGGGAGTGGGGGGTGACTCGTGGAGGCCTGGGGTGTGCCCACTGGGGAGTGGGGGGTGACTCGTGGAGGCCTGGGGTGTGCCCACTGGGGAGTGGGGGGTGACTCGTGGAGGCCTGGGGTGTGCCCACTGGGGAGTGGGGGGTGACTCGTGGAGGCCTGGGGTGTGCCCACTGGGGAGTGGGGGGTGACTCGTGGAGGCCTGGGGTGTGCCCACTGGGGAGTGCGGGGGTGACTCGTGGAGGCCTGGGGTGTGCCCACTGGGGAGTGGGGGGTGACTCGTGGAGGCCTGGGGTGTGCCCACTGGGGAGTGGGGGGTGACTCGTGGAGGCCTGGGGTGTGCCCACTGGGGAGTGGGGGGGTGACTCGTGGAGGCCTGGGGTGTGCCCACTGGGGAGTGGGGGGTGACTCGTGGAGGCCTGGGGTGTGCCCACTGGGGAGTGGGGGGTGACTCGTGGAGGCCTGGGGTGTGCCCACTGGGGAGTGGGGGGTGACTCGTGGAGGCCTGGGGTGTGCCCACTGGGGAGTGGGGGGTGACTCGTGGAGGCCTGGGGTGTGCCCACTGGGGAGTGGGGGGTGACTCGTGGAGGCCTGGGGTGTGCCCACTGGGGAGTGGGGGGTGACTCGTGGAGGCCTGGGGTGTGCCCACTGGGGAGTGGGGTGTGACTCGTGGAGGCCTGGGGTGTGCCCACTGGGGAGTGGGGTGTGACTCGTGGAGGCCTGGGGTGTGCCCACTGGGGAGTGGGGGGTGACTCGTGGAGGCCTGGGGTGTGCCCACTGGGGAGTGGGGGGTGACTCGTGGAGGCCTGGGGTGTGCTCACTGGGGAGTGGGGGGTGACTCGTGGAGGCCTGGTGTGTGCCCACTGGGGAGTGGGGGGTGACTCGTGGAGGCCTGGGGTGTGCCCACTGGGGAGTGGGGGGTGACTCGTGGAGGCCTGGGGTGTGCCCACTGGGGAGTGGGGGGTGACTCGTGGAGGCCTGGGGTGTGCCCACTGGGGAGTGGGGGGTGACTCGTGGAGGCCTGGGGTGTGCCCACTGGGGAGTGGGGGGTGACTCGTGGAGGCCTGGGGTGTGCCCACTGGGGAGTGGGGGGTGACTCGTGGACACTCATTGACCATAATTAACAGTGACATAGCAGGGCACAATACACCGCTCTATTCACTCGCGACGTCTTTCTGTAACAATACCATTTTGGCGAAGCTTTTCTTTAGTTTTCTGATGGTAAATGTCGTCCCTTTGGGATGTTTCAGGTCTAAATTATTTATATATTATTCTCATACCAATGAATTGCGAGAGAGAATGACCGCTTTTCAATGTGGATCTTTATTTTCCTAGGATGTTATTAAACTGCGAAACTTTGATAATAATAGTAATATTGCACAAACCCCCCCCCCCCCACCGCACACATATGCATTGATGTCCTCCCACCAAGACTGTCTGAGAAAGCCACGTGGTCACAACTGTCGCTCAACCTCTCGAGTTATTCGAATTTTTGAAACCGTATCAATACAAAAAATTTGCTGATGCACCACGACACATTATAATCCGATATTTAGAAATCGTATGTCTGTATTGACGTTTTAATTTTTTTCAAAATAAAATATAGTTAATATGTCGATTTTTGGCATAATAAGCAATATCATTTATTGAGTTGTCAAGCAACAGGTGGACATATGGTGGACATGTATGTTCAAAAGGTGGACCTTTCATTATCTGTTCCCACGTAGACGGAAGACAAATATACAAGGACATTTTTTGTAAACCAAATGATACCGAAAACTAGAGTAAATTTATAAAAGTAAAGATTTGGAAGTAGTGTCTTTATGTCGGAGAGCCTTACCTGTCGATGGGGTACTTGCCGGGCGCTTGCCGGCACAGGAAAGACACAGATGACAACACGTGACGTGTGTGTAATATGATTTATGTCCCAAAAAGCTTATATTAATGGGTAAGAATATGTAGTTCTTCTGACGGTGAAGCTTTGTGTTAAAGTGTGTACTATAGTGTTGACGCTGTGGGGAGTGGGATAGACTGCTGAGGGGTGCAACAGGCCAACAACCCTGTGATTTCACAGCCCCCTAAGGGGCTCCCGATGCCTGACGTAATTGTTGGTTGTCATGAGCAACCATTGATTGATGACGTCAGTACAATGGCTGCCGACACAATAAGACTGCCGACCTCTTTCAGTTTTACCCCTTTTTACGGGAGTTTTTTTGGCGACTCACTGCGCGTGACACCCTCACTGTGACACCCCAGCCATAGCTCACTCCCAGCACCAAGTACCTCACGGGAAATATCCGCGTGGCATATGGTAATTAGTCACTCGAACCATACATCAAGCGAAATTACGTCGTTTTGAAAGTGCGGATAGTTAACACGCGGCGACGATAAACAGTCAATAGAGAGGGGCAATGACACAGTGTGGCGGAGTGGTAGAGAGGGGCAATGACACAGTGTGGCGGAGTGGTAGAGAGGGGCAATGACACAGTGTGGCGGAGTGATAGAGAGGGGCAATGACACAGTGTGGCGGAGTGATAGAGAGGGGCAATGACAGTGTTGCGGAGTCGAAGAGACGGGCAATGACACAGTCTGGCGGAGTGATAGAGAGGGGCAATGACACAGTGTGGCGGAGTGATAGAGAGGGGCAATGACACAGTGTGGCGGAGTGGTAGAGAGGGGCAATGACACAGTGTGGCGGAGTGATAGAGAGGGGCAATGACACAGTGTGGCGGAGTGATAGAGAGGGGCAATGACAGTGTGGCGGAGTCATAGAGAGGGGCAATGACACAGTCTGGCGGAGTGATAGAGAGGGGCAATGACACAGTGTGGCGGAGTGATAGAGAGGGGCAATGACACAGTGTGGCGGAGTGATAGAGAGGGGCAATGACACAGTGTGGCGGAGTGATAGAGAGGGGCAATGACACAGTGTGGCGGAGTGATAGAGAGGGGCAATGACACAGTGTGGCGGAGTCATAGAGAGGGGCAATGACACAGTGTGGCGGAGTGATAGAGAGGGGCAATGACACAGTCTGGCGGAGGGATAGAGAGGGGAAATGACACAGTGTGGCGGAGTGATAGAGAGGGGCAATGACACAGTGTGGCGGAGTGATAGAGAGGGGCAATGACACAGTCTGGCGGAGTGATAGAGAGGGGCAATGACACAGTGTGGCGGAGTGATAGAGAGGGGCAATGACACAGTGTGGCGGAGTCATAGAGAGGGGCAATGACACAGTGTGGCGGAGTCATAGAGAGGGGCAATGACACAGTGTGGCGGAGTCATAGAGAGGGGCAATGACACAGTGTGTCGGAGTGATAGAGAGGGGCAATGACACAGTGTGGCGGAGTGATAGAGAGGGGCAATGACACAGTGTGGCGGAGTGATAGAGAGGGGCAATGACACAGTGTGGCGGAGTGATAGAGAGGGGCAATGACACAGTGTGGCGGAGTGATAGAGAGGGGCAATGACATAGTGTGGCGGAGTGATAGAGAGGGGCAATGACACAGTGTGGCGGAGTGATAGAGAGGGGCAATGACACAGTGTGGCGGAGTGATAGAGAGGGGCAATGACACAGTGTGGCGGAGTGATAGAGAGGGGCAATGACACAGTGTGGCGGAGTGATAGAGAGGGGCAATGACACAGTGTGGCGGAGTGATAGAGAGGGGCTATGACACAGTGTGGCGGAGTGATAGAGAGGGGCAATGACACAGTGTGGCGGAGTGATAGAGAGGGGCAATGACACAGTGTGGCGGAGTGATAGAGAGGGGCAATGACACAGTGTGGCGGAGTGATAGAGAGGGGCAATGACACACTGTGGCGGAGTGATAGAGAGGGGCAATGACACAGTGTGGCGGAGTCATAGAGAGGGGCAATGACACAGTGTGGCGGAGTGAAAGAGAGGGGCAATGACACAGTGTGGCGGAGTGATAGAGAGGGGCAATGACACAGTGTGGCGGAGTCATAGAGAGGGGCAATGACACAGTGTGGCGGAGTGATAGAGAGGGGCAATGACACAGTGTGGCGGAGTCATAGAGAGGGGCAATGACACAGTGTGGCGGAGTGATAGAGAGGGGCAATGACACAGTGTGGCGGAGTGATAGAGAGGGGCAATGACACAGTGTGGCGGAGTCATAGAGAGGGGCAATGACACAGTGTGGCGGAGTGATAGAGAGGGGCAATGACACAGTGTGGCGGAGTGATAGAGAGGGGCAATGACACAGTGTGGCGGAGTGATAGAGAGGGGCAATGACACAGTGTGGCGGAGTGATAGAGAGGGGCAATGACACAGTGTGGCGGAGTGATAGAGAGGGGCAATGACACAGTGTGGCGGAGTGGTAGAGAGGGGCAATGACACAGTGTGGCGGAGTGATAGAGAGGGGCAATGACACAGTGTGGCGGAGTGATAGAGAGGGGCAATGACACAGTGTTGCGGAGTGATAGGTTTGACGAGGAATTAGAGTGGTAAGTAAACCACAGAAGGGGAATGTGGAGAATGATAAGATAATACGAAGAAGGGACGACATATTGTGGCAAGATAATAGGGAGTAGTGGGGCTCCGTGGGGGTGGGCCGCCTACAGAGTGGGGTTCTGAGGGGTGGGCAGTTTACAGAGTGCGGTTCCGTGGGGGTGGGCAGCCTACAGAGTAGGGTTCTGAGGGGTGGGCAGTTTACAGAGTGCGGTTCCGTGGGGGTGGGCAGCCTACAGAGTGGGGTTCCGTGGGGGTGGGCAGCCTACAGAGTGGGGTTCTGAGGGGTGGGCAGTTTACAGAGTGCGGTTCCGTGGGGGTGGGCAGCCTACAGAGTGGGGTTCCGTGGGGGTGGGCAGCCTACAGAGTTGGGTTCTGTGGGGTGGGCAGCCTACAGAGTGGGGTTCTGAGGGGTGGGCCGCCTACAGAGTGGGGTTCTGAGGGGTGGGCAGTTTACAGAGTGCGGTTCCGTGGGGGTGGGCAGCCTACAGAGTGGGGTTCTGAGGGGTGGGCAGTTTACAGAGTGCGGTTCCGTGGGGGTGGGCAGCCTACAGAGTGGGGTTCCGTGGGGGTGGGCAGCCTACAGAGTGGGGTTCTGAGGGGTGGGCAGTTTACAGAGTGCGGTTCCGTGGGGGTGGGCAGCCTACAGAGTGGGGTTCCGTGGGGGTGGGCAGCCTACAGAGTGGGGTTCTGTGGGGTGGGCAGCCTACAGAGTGGGGTTCTGAGGGGTGGGCCGCCTACAGAGTGGGGTTCTGAGGGGTGGGCAGTTTACAGAGTGCGGTTCCGTGGGGGTGGGCAGCCTACAGAGTGGGGTTCTGAGGGGTGGGCAGTTTACAGAGTGCGGTTCCGTGGGGGTGGGCAGCCTACAGAGTGGGGTTCCGTGGGGGTGGGCAGCCTACAGAGTGGGGTTCTGTGGGGTGGGCAGCCTACAGAGTGGGGTTCTGAGGGGTGGGCAGCCTACAGAGTGGGGTTCTGTGCGGGTGGGCAGCCTACAGAGTGGGGTTCCGTGCGGGTGGGCAGCCTACAGAGTGGGGTTCTGAGGGGGTGGGCAGCCTACAGAGTGGGGTTCCGTGGGGTGGGCACCCTACAGAGTGAGGTTCTGAAGGGGTGGGCAGCCTACAGGGTGGGGTTCTGAGGGGTGGGCAGCCTACAGAATGGGGTTCTGTGGGGTGGGCAGCCTACAGAGTGGGGTTCTGAGGGGGTGGGCAGCCTACAGAGTGGGGTTCTGAGGGGTGGACAGCCTACAGAGTGGGGTTCTGAGGGGTGGGCAGCCTACAGAGTGGGGTTCTGTGGGGTGGGCAGTTTACAGAGTGAGGTTCCTTGGGGGTGGGCAGCCTACAGAGTGGGGTTGCGTGCGGGTGGGCAGCCTACAGAGTGGAGTTCTGTTGGGGTGGGCAGCCTACAAAGTGGAGTTCTGTGGGGTGGGCAGCCTACAGAGTGGGGTTGCGTGCGGGTGGGCAGCCTACAGAGTGGAGTTCTGTTGGGGGGGGCTACAGAGTGGAGTTATGTGGGGTGGGCAGCCTACAGAGTGGGGTTCTGAGGGGGTGGGCAGCCTACAGTGTGACGTTTCGTGGGGGTGGGCAGCCTACAGAGTGGGGTTCCGTGCGGGTGGGCAGCCTAAAGAGTGGGGTTCTGTGGGGTGGGCAGCCTACAGAGTGGGGTTCCGTGCGGGTGGGCAGCCTACAGAGTGGGGTTCTGTGGGGTGGGCAGCCTACAGAGTGGGGTTCCGTGCGGGTGGGCAGCCTACAGAGTGTGGTTCTGTGGGGGTGAGCAGCCTACAGAGTGGGGTTCTGTGGGGGTGAGCAGCCTACAGAGTGGGGTTCCGTGCGGGTGGGTAGCCTACAGAGTGGGGTTCCGTGGAGGTGGGCAATCTACAGAGTGGGGTTCCGTGGGGTGGGCAGCCTACAGAGTGGGGTTCTGTGGGGTGGGCAGCCTACAGAGTGGCGTTCTGTGGGGTGGGCAGCCTACAGAGTGGGGTGCCGTGGGGGTGGGCAGCCTACAGTGTGGGGTTCTGTGGGGGTGAGCAGCCTACAGTGGGGTTCTCTGGGGGTGGGCAGCCTACAGAGTGGGGTTCCGTGCGGGTGGGCAGCCTACAGAGTGGAGTTCCGTGGGGGTGGGCAGCCTACAGAGTGGAGTGTTGTCGGGGTGGGCAGTCTACAGAGTGGAGTTCTGAGGGGTGGGCAGCCTACAGAGTGGGGTTCTGAGGGGTGGGCAGCCTACAGAATGGGTTTCTGAGGGATGGGCAGCCTACAGTGGGGTTCTGAGGGGTGGGCAGCTTACAGAGTGGGGTTCTGTGGGGGTGGGCAGCCTACAGAGTGCGGTTCTGAGGGGTGGGCACCCTACAGAGTGGGGTTCTGTGGGGGGCCGTCACAGATGCCGAGCTGTTCTGACACCCATAGCCAACCCTTTCACCCCGAGCACTCGCCACGCAGCCAGGTCTATACGGACATGACCCTTAACCTGGTTTAAGTATCGAGCTTCTATTTCATCCGATCTCTGTATTTGGGGCGGCGTTCCTCCAGTGTTCTATGCCCAAGTAATCATGGATAATTTCCTTTTGCTGCGATTCATTTTTTTCCGCTTTTTGCCGTTGTTATACGCACGGGGTCGGTGTTAGTGGCGCCCTCTCGCGAACAGTGGGCACCGCACACGTAAGAGGAATAGAAAACATGTTTAATATGATAGTAAACTACAGTGCGGTTCTGCGGGCGATCTCATGCTAGTCGTACGCCGTGGGGTGCTTGCTTGTACACATTTCTACAGCTCAACGCAAAGCAAATATAAAAACTCGGGCTCTTATGCCGGCAATTGAGGGTAATTTAGCTTAAAGCTGGGCACGCAAAGCAAAGCACGCAATATGTCCGACAAAAAATATAGGTAACGCAACTTTGCACATTTATTTTTATTGCAGGGAGCGGTATCTTTGATCTTCAGTTGGTGATTTCAAGCGGAATAACCTCCATAAGCGGGCTCCAAAGATCATCCACCACACCCCATCCACCGCCCCTCATCCACCCCACCCCATCCACCCCACCCCATCCACCGCCCCTCATCCACCATACGATGGGGTACCTACCCCAACACCCTCATCCACCCCATTCACTCCATCCACCCTACCTCACTCCATCCACCCCACCCAACCTAAACCACACCCCATCTACCCCACCCCATCCACCCCACCCCATAAACTCTAAGAGACACGGACTTTTGGCTGTCCGACAAAAACACCCCCATCCACCCCAGCCCATCCACCCCACCTCATCCACCCCCCTCATCCACCATACGATGGGGTACCTACCCCAACACCCCATCCACCTCACAACACCCCATCCACCTCACAACACCCCATCCACCTCACAACACCCCATCCACCTCACAACACCCCATCCACCTCACAACACCCCATCCACCTCACAACACCCCATCCACCTCACGGTTGGGTACAGAGTCAACGGGTGAGTACGCTGAATCAAATGCTGAATAAGGGTGTGACGATTTTGGCAGATTAAAGGGTTGATTAGGGGCCAGGGGTTACGGCAGGATCAAGGGTGGATTAGCTGTGAGGGATTAGGGCAGAATCAAGGGTGATTAGGGGCAAGGGATTATGGTAGAATCAAGGGTGATTAGGGGCGAGGGGTTACGGCAGAATCAAGAATGAATTAGAGGTGAGGAGTGAGGGGTGAGGGATAAGGGGTAAGGGGTGAGGGGGATAATCCCACTGACGGGGGTACGGGGCATGGGTTGCCACGTGCGGAGCGGGGGGGGGAGCAGCCCATGTGCAAGGGTCATGGTCCCGATGCAGTGCCCCGGCAACGGGACCCATGGGGAACGTTCGATGGCGCAGTGTTTGCAGGAGAAGATTTTTAAAAAAGAGAGAGGTAATTGTGCCTTGTGCAAATTCCTGGCCGTCGTAGCGTTGATAGCCGCGAGAGGGCCTGTCAACGGGTAACAGACTTGGCGTGGGTCGGGGGGCTTTATTCAAATGTCAGCCACTCCCGGCACTCGGCCAGGTAATTTCTGCTCAGGCTGCTGCTCCGTGATTGACAGGATGCGTACGTCAGTCAGTTGCCAGAGACACCTGGCGGCCGGCACACGATCTGCCCCCCCCCCCCCATTGCCCCTTGTTACCGATAATGAATCGCCCTCCCGGCACTGAGCGCTCTCTCGCAAAGAGGACCACAGTCCAGCGAGCGGGGCAAGGTCATTCAACTGCGGCAATTATGCCAACCTACGTGTTCCAGGAGGGAGGTGTTGTGTGGATGTCCCACTCCCTCTCCATGGAGGGGGGAAGGGGGGGGGGGCTGCGTGTAGCTCGGTTCACATTGGCATGAGCGCTGGGCCTCGGGTATCCCTCCAGTAATTTAAGGGTGTACATGGAGCCCTTGGCAGCCCTCTCTAACGACGCCAGTCTGGGGAAACACGGGGGCTGTATGGTAACTTTTCACTGGCCTCTCCCTCACCAATTACTGAAGATAACAAGGTACCTGCCACTCACACTCCCTAACTCCTCTTCAGTCTCCAGGGGAACGAATAGTAGCCACATTCTCCGTGCAGGTGGCGCTGCGGTGCTCGGGCCGGGAGGGGTTGGGGAGATGGGTGATATCATATTCACGCCGATCATATTGCTTACAGTTCGCCCAGATCTCGACTCGACACTGGGTACGGCGTGTCACAGGGGCCCTCGGCCACCACGTCCTCTAGCGGGCTCCAAGTCAACTCTTGTAAACAACAACATACGAACTAGGAGACAATGGCCATTACAACTATCGACCATAACATGGACAACGTTCCTCAATTGCTTAAGCTGGGCGTCAGCGGTCGGTGTCAGTACGAAGGGTTGCTGGCTGAGACCCCGGCTGGCTGAGACCCCGGCTGAGACCCCGGCTGGCAGAGACCCCGGGGCAGCAGAGACCCCGGCTGGCAGAGACCCCGGCTGGCAGAGACCCCGGCCGGCAGCAGAGACCCCGGCTGGCAGAGACCCCGGCTGGCAGAGACCCCGACTGGCAGAGACCCCGGCTGGCACAGACCCCGGTTGGCAGAGACCCCGGCTGGCAGAGACCCCGGCTGGCAGAGACCCCGGCTGGCAGCAGAGACCCTGGCTGGCAGAGACCCCGGCTGGCAGAGACCCCGGGGCAGCAGAGACCCCGACTGGCAGAGACCCCGGCTGGCAGAGACCCCGGCCGGCAGCAGAGACCCCGGCTGTCAGAGACCCCGGCTGGCAGAGACCCCGACTGGCAGAGACCCCGGCTGGCACAGACCCCGGTTGGCAGAGACCCCGGCTGGCAGAGACCCCGACTGGCAGAGACCCCGGCCGGCAGCAGAGACCCCGGCTGACAGAGACCCCGGCCGGCAGCAGAGACCCCGGCTGGCAGAGACCCCGGCTGGCAGAGACCCCGGCCGGCAGCAGAGACCCCGGCTGACAGAGACCCCGGCCGGCAGCAGAGACCCAAGCTGGTAGAGACTCCGGCTGGCAGAGACCCCGGCTGGTAGAGACCCCGGCTGGCAGAGACCCCGACTGGCAGAGACCCCGGCTGGCACAGACCCCGGTTGGCAGAGACCCCGGCTGGCAGAGACCCCGGCTGGCAGAGACCCCGGCTGACAGAGACCCCGGCTGGCAGAGAACCCGACTGACAGAGACCCCGGCTGGCAGAGACCCCGGCTGGCAGAGACCCCGGCTGGCACAGACCCCGGTTGGCAGAGACCCCGGCTGGCAGAGACCCCGGCTGACAGAGACCCCGGCTGGCAGAGAACCCGACTGACAGAGACCCCGGCTGGCAGAGCCCCCGGCTGGCAGAGAACCCGACTGACAGAGACCCCGGCTGGTAGAAACCCCGGCTGGCAGAGACCCCGGCCGGCAGCAGAGACCCCGGCTGGCAGAGACCCCGACTGACAGAGACCCCGGCTGGCAGAGACCCCGGCTGGCAGAGACCCCGGCCGGCAGCAGAGACCCCGGCTGGCAGAGACCCCGGCTGGCAGAGACCCCGGCTGGCTCGCAGAGACCCCGGCTGGCTGGCAGAGACCCCGGCTGGCAGAGACCCCGGCTGACAGAGACCCCGGCTGGCAGAGACCCCGTCTGGTAGAGACCCCGGCTGTCAGACACCCCGGCTGATAGAGACCCCGGGTGGCAGAGACCCCGGCTGGTAGAGACCCCGGCTGGCAGAGACCCCGGCCGGCAGCAGAGACCCCGGCTGGCAGAGACCCCGACTGACAGAGACCCCGACTGACAGAGACCCCGGCTGGCAGAGACCCCGGCTGGCAGAGACCCCGGCTGGCAGAGACCCCGGGGCAGCAGAGACCCCGACTGGCAGAGACCCCGGCTGGCAGAGATCCCGGCTGGTAGAGACCCCGGCTGGTAGAGACCCCGGCTGGCAGAGACCCCGGCTGGCAGAGACCCCGGCTGGCAGAGACCCCGGCTGGTAGAGACCCCGGCTGGCAGAGACCCCGGCTGGCAGAGACCCCGGCTGGCAGAGACCCCGGCTGGTAGAGACCCCGTCTGGCAGAGACCCCGGCTGGCAGAGACCCCGGCTGGCAGAGACCCCGGCTGGCAGAGACCCCGACTGGCAGAGACCCCGGCTGGCAGAGATCCCGGCTGGCAGAGACCCCGGCTGGCAGAGACGCCGGCTGGCAGAGACCCCGGCTGGTAGAGACCCCGTCTGGCAGAGACCCCGGCTGGCAGAGACCCCGGCTGGCAGAGACCCCGGCTGGCAGAGACCCCGTCTGGCAGAGACCCCGGCTGGCAGAGACCCCGGCTGGCAGAGACCCCGACTGGCAGAGCTCCCTCCGCTATCTGTATGTTCGCGGTATGTGCTCAACTTCTGACGCGGAAGAATTTGTCGCCATCCGCGGGACTCTTTTATGACTTTATTATGCCTCATATTATATCGGAATTTTTGCCGTGTGACTGACATTTATTGAGCCCTGTGTGGCTCATATCTGCCCCGCCACAGCGCCCCGTATACCCCGCCACAGCGCCCCGTATACCCCGCCACAGCGCCCCGTATACCCCGCCACAGCGCCCCGTATACCCCGCCACAGCGCCCCGTATACCCCGCCACAGCGCCCCGTATACCCCGCCACAGCGCCCCGTATACCCCGCCACAGCGCCCCGTATACCCCGCCGCCGGCTGGTTTATGGGGCTCGCTCCCTGCTCATTGTTTCCACGTCACACCTCGTGCCCCGTCACCAACTCAAAGAGACGCCGCACTCTGTGCAACAGTGGAATATTTTCAGTATTTAGATGCAACTTTAATGATACAACGATATTCAGCTTAACGCTCAATTCTATTCTCAGTTCTATTGTATATATTTATTAATATTATTTTATGTGATAAGTATGTTTTTCTTTCCTGTGTCCTTACGAATATAGTGTTCCCCTTCAATGTTTGACGCTTATACTAATATTACTAAGACTTCAATGGCGTTTGTCACATAAAGGTTACTTTAAAACGTATGAAATTTAATTGCCAGCAATTATAACGCGTATAAAGAGACACGTCTATGGCGACTGCTTATAGAAACCATCTCCGCTGAAGTTCTTTAAGTTGAGAAAGTCTTCAAATCCCCCAGAAGCCGTAAACAGAGCAATATAAAGATGACGTCGACAGTAATTTCCTGCCCTTAATAGACGTCAGTTTTGTTTTGTTCTTTTGAAAGTTGCTCATGTTTCTCAGGTTCTGACTGTGCCCAGGTGTTTAGTGTGGGCCCCGGTGGTCGCCGGTTTGTCTCCTCCAGGGTGCGTGACCCTCAAGGATGGGATTGGTTCTCCGTGGAGACGGTGGACGTCCCGTCACTGTCCGTGGGAACCCTTCCTCCCTCAACCCGCGGGCCCTAACCCCGGGCCGCAACCCCGGGCCCCAACCCCGGGCCGCAACCCCGGGCCACAACCCCGGGCCGCAACCCCGGGCCCCAACCCCGGGCCGCACCCCGGGCCACAACCCCGGGCCGCAACCCCGGGCCCCAACCCCGGGCCGCAACCCCGGGCCACAACCCCGGGCCGCAACCCCGGGCCACAACCCCGGGCCGCAACCCCGGGCCCCGTGGGAGAAAGAAGGGAGAGTGGAGCCATATCCCTGGGGGTAACCCCCCTACTCTTTGCGAAGAAGAACATGGGATCATTATCCTGCGACCACATCGACATGGCCACAGCCACCAGAATCTATGGGTCTAAGCCGGCTCTGAGGGGTCAAATCTTAGGGTCAAATCGGGATGCGGGGTCTCGAATCGGGATTCGTGGGACAAATCGGAATTCGTGGGACAAATCGGCATCCAATGTGTCGAATCAGGATACGAGTAGTCTAATATTGCTTAATATGATCAGGATCAGAAGGGTGAAATCGGGATCTGAACGGTCAAATCGGGATCAGGAGGTAAAATCGAGATCCAAAGGGTCAAATCTCTATGCGACGGCTCTAATCAGGTTCCCATGGGTCAATCGGGATCCGACGGGTCCAATACGGATTCGCTTGGTCAATCTGGATACTTGGAGTCGAATCGGGATCTCAGGGGTCAAATTTGAATCTAAGGGGATAAATCTGGATCCAAAGGGTCAAGTCTGGATCTCAAGGGTCAAGTCTGGATCTCAAGGGTCAAATTCGGACCTGCGGGGTCCAATCGGAATAATACGGGTCGAGTCGCCATCAATTGGCGACAATCATAATTACAATAACAGATCAGCCACTCGGAAACATGCGAAAGGATTTTCTGGCACACGCGAGTAAACATAAACGCATACACCGGTTAAATTTGTTTCCAGAGCACTTTTAAATAAGTTTTTCAAAACTGTTGCATTAGAGGGAAGTATGGTTGTTACAATTGTGGTTGACACATGTATACTACGTTAAAAGGAAAACAAGTTTTACATTGCGGTTGATGTTAGAGGAACATTACTGGAAAGACAGTTGCTACATTGCGGGTTTTTACAATTAGTGGGAAATTGTTCAACAGGGCCTATCACTACGCCTTTATATGGCCTTGCAGTCGGTCTCTTTCTACTTCCCCCCACTGGCCCCTACAACAATTGAGCTATTCTCCTCCACGTATCTATTAATGTCCTCTATCTTTAATATCTTTGTCTTGTTTGTGGGTTCACTTAAGTACACGCGAGCAAGCCAGACCGGTTGTAACGTCCACAATACCATGTCCTCATGGCTTGGTCTGAGTGAAACAGGGACATGTCCGCCTCAGCCCTCTAGGACGACCTCTAGTGCCGCCTCTAGGACCACTCACAGTCTCGTAGGACCACCTCTTTGAGCACTCACAACCTTCTAGGACCACCTCTAGGACGACCTCTAGTGCCACCTCTAGGACCACTCACAGTCTCGTAGGACCACCCCTATCACCACTCACAACCTTCTAGGACGACCTCTAGGACGACCTCTAGGATCACTCACAGCCTCCTAGGACCACCTCTAGGACGATCTCTAGGACCACCTCTAGGACCACTCACAGTCTCGTAGGACCACCTCTAGGACCACTCACAGTCTCGTAGGACCACCTCTATCACCACTCACAACCTTCTAGGACGACCTCTAGGACGATCTCTAGGACGACCTCTAGGACGACCTCTAGGATCACTCACAGCCTCCTAGGACCACCTCTAGGACGATCTCTAGGACCACCTCTAGGACCACTCACAGTCTCGTAGGACCACCTCTATGACCACTCACAACCTTATAGGACCACCTCTATGACCACCTCTAGGACCACCTCTAGGACGACCTCTAGGATCCTCACAGCCTCCTAGGACCACCTCTAGGACGATCTCTAGGACCACCTCTAGGACCACTCACAGTCTCGTAGGACCACCTCTATGACCACTCACAACCTTCTAGGACCACCTCTAGGACCACTCAGTCTCGTAGGACCACCTCTATCACCACTCACAACCTTATAAGACCACCTCTAGGACGACCTCTAGGACGACTTCTAGGATCACTCACAGCCTCCTAGGACCACCTCTAGGACGATCTCTAGGACCACCTCTAGGACCACCTCCAGGACCACTCACAATCTCGTAGGACCACCTCTAGGACCACTCACAGCCTTCTAGGACCACCTCTAGGATCACTCACATATTCCTAGGACCACCTCTAGGATCACCTCTAGGACCACTCAGTCTCGTAGGACCACCTCTATGACCACTCACAACCTTCTAGGACCACCTCTAGGACGACCTCTAGTGCCACCTCTAGGACCACTCACAGTCTCGTAGGACCACCTCTAGGACCACTCACAACCTTCTAGGACCACCTCTAGGACGACCTCTAGGACCACCTCTAGGACCACTCACAGTCTCGTAGGACCACCTCTAGGACCACTCACAGCCTTCTAGGACCACCTCTAACATCACTCACAACCTTCTAGGACCACCTCTAGGACCACCTCTAGGACCACTTCTAGGACCACTCACAAGCTCGTAGGACCACCTCTATGACCACTCACAACCTTCTAGGACCACCTCTAGAACGACCTCTAGAACCAGTTCTAGGACCACTCACAGTCTCGTAGAACCACCTCTGTCACCACTCACAACCTTGTAGGACAACCTCTAGGCCCACCTCTAGGACGACCTCTAGGACGACCTCTAGGATCACTCACAGCCTCCTAGGACCACCTCTAGGACGATCTCTAGAACCACCTCTAGGACCACCTCTAGGACCACTCACAGTCTCGTAGGACCACCTCTAGGACCACTCACAGCCTTCTAGGACCACCTCTAGGATCACTCACATATTCCTAGGACCACCTCTAGGACCACCTCTAGGATCACCTCTAGGACCACTCACAGTCTCGTAGGACCACCTCTAGGACCACTCACAGCCTTCTAGGACCACCTCTAGGATCACTCACATATTCCTAGGACCACCTCTAGGACCACTTCTAGGACCACCTCTAGGACGACCTCTAGGATCCTCACAGCCTCCTAGGACCACCTCTAGGACGATCTCTAGGACGACCTCTAGGATCACTCACAGCCTC
The DNA here is from genome assembly GCA_964019135.1 of Arenicola marina. Lineage (NCBI taxonomy): Eukaryota > Metazoa > Annelida > Polychaeta > Arenicolidae > Arenicola > Arenicola marina. The sequence goes on from OZ025255.1 coordinate 5,656,752, forward strand.
CTAGGACCACCTCTAGGACGATCTCTAGGACCACCTCTAGGACCACTCACAGTCTCGTAGGACCACCTCTATGACCACTCACAACCTTATAGGACCACATCTATGACCACCTCTAGGACGACCTCTAGGACGACCTCTAGGATCACTCACAGCCTCCTAGGACCACCTCTAGGACGATCTCTAGGACCACCTCTAGGACCACTCACAGTCTCGTAGGACCACCTCTATGACCACTCACAACCTTATAGGACCACATCTATGACCACCTCTAGGACCACCTCTAGGACCACCTCTAGGATCACTCACAGCCTCCTAGGACCACCTCTAGGACAATCTCTAGGACCACCTCTAGGACCACTCACAGTCTCGTAGGACCACCTCTATGACCACTCACAGCCTTCTAGGACCACCTCTAGGATCACTCACATATTCCTAGGACCACCTCTAGGATCACCTCTAGGACCACTCACAGTCTCGTAGGACCACCTCTATCACCACTCACAACCTTCTAGGACCACCTCTAGGACGACCTCTATGACCACCTCTAGGACCACTCAGTCTCGTAGGACCACCTCTATCACCACTCACAACCTTTTAAGACCACCTCTAGGGCGACCTTTAGGACGACCTCTAGGATCACTCACAGCCTCCTAGGACCACCTCTAGGACGATCTCTAGGACCACCTCTAGGACCACTCACAGCCTTTTAGGACCACCTCTAGGATCACTCACATATTCCTAGGACCACCTCTAGGATCACCTCTAGGACCACCTCTAGGACGACCTCTAGGACCACTTCTAGGACCACTCACAGCCTTCTAGGACCACCTCTAGGATCACTCGCATATTCCTAGGACCACCTCTAGGATCACCTCTAGGACCACCTCTAGAACGACCTCTAGGACCACTTCTAGGACCACTCACAGTCTCGTAGGACCACCTCTATGACCACTCACAACCTTCTAGGACCACCTCTAGGACCACCTCTAGGACCACTTCTAGGACCACTCACAGTCTCGTAGGACCACCTCTATCACCACTCACAACCTTGTAGGACAACCTCTAGGCCCACCTCTAGGACGACCTCTAGGACGACCTCTAGGATCACTCACAGCCTCCTAGGACCACCTCTAGGACGATCTCTAGGACCACCTCTAGGACCATCTCTAGGACCACTCACAGTCTCGTAGGACCACCTCTAGGACCACTCACAGCCTTCTAGGACCACCTCTAGGATCACTCACATATTCCTAGGACCACCTCTAGGATCACCTCTAGGACCACTCACAGTCTCGTAGGACCACCTCTATGACCACTCACAACCTTCTAGGACCACCTCTAGGAAGACCTCTAGGACCACCTCTAGGACCACTCAGTCTCGTAGGACCACCTCTATCACCACTCACAACTTTATAAGACCACCTCTAGGACGACCTCTAGGACGACCTCTAGGACCACCTTTAGGATCACTCACAGCCTCCTTAGACCACCTCTAGGATGACCTCTAGGACCACCTCTAAGACCACTCACATCCTTGCAGGAGCAAGGGCGCTGGGCCTGTTACACCACTGTTTATTGTCGCCGGGCGCTGGGCCTGTTACACCGCTGTTTATTGTCGCCGGGCGCTGGGCCTGTTACACCGCTGTTTATTGCCGCCGGGCGCTGGGCCTGTTACACCGCTGTTTATTGTCGCCGGGCGCTAGGCCTGTTACACCGCTGTTTATTGTCGCTGGGCGCTGGGCCTGTTACACCGCTGTTTATTGCCGCCGGGCGCTGGGCCTGTTACACCGCTGTTTATTGTCGCCGGGCGCTAGGCCTGTTACACCGCTGTTTATTGTCGCTGGGCGCTGGGCCTGTTACACCACTGTTTATTGCCGCCGGGCGCTGGGCCTGTTACACCACTGTTTATTGTCGCCGGGCGCTGGGCCTGTTACACCGCTCTTTATTGTCGCCGGGCGCTGGGCCTGTTACACCGCTGTTTATTGCCGCCGGGCGCTGGGCCTGTTACACCGCTGTTTATTGTCGCCGGGCGCTAGGCCTGTTACACCGCTGTTTATTGTCGCTGGGCGCTGGGCCTGTTACACCACTGTTTATTGCCGCCGGGCGCTGGGCCTGTTACACCGCTGTTTATTGTCGCCGGGCGCTGGGCCTGTTACACCGCTGTTTATTGCCGCCGGGCGCTGGGCCTGTTACACCGCTGTTTATTGTCGCCGGGCGCTGGGCCTGTTACACCGCTGTTTATTGTCGCCGGGCGCTGGGCCTGTTATACCGCTGTTTATTGTCGCCGGGCGCTGGGCCTGTTACACCGCTGTTTATTGTCGCCGGGTGCTGGGCCTGTTACACCGCTGTTTATTGTCGCTGGGCGCTGGGCCTGTTACACCGCTGTTTATTGTCGCCGGGCGCTGGGCCTGTTACACCGCTGTTTATTGCCGCCGGGCGCTGGGCCTGTTACACCGCTGTTTATTGTCGCCGGGCGCTGGGCCTGTTATACCGCTGTTTATTGTCGCCGGGCGCTGGGCCTGTTATACCGCTGTTTATTGCCGCCGGGCGCTGGGCCTGTTACACCGCTGTTTATTGCCGCCGGGCGCTGGGCCTGTTACACCGCTGTTTATTGTCGCCGGGCGCTGGGCCTGTTACACCGCTGTTTATTGTCGCCGGGCGCTGGGCCTGTTATACTGCTGTATATTGTCGCCGGGCGCTGGGCCTGTTACACCGCTGTTTATTGTCGCCGGGCGCTGGGCCTGTTACACCGCTGTTTATTGCCGCCGGGCGCTGGGCCTGTTACACCGCTGTTTATTGTCGCCGGGCGCTGGGCCTGTTATACCGCTGTTTATTGTCGCCGGGCGCTGGGCCTGTTATACCGCTGTTTATTGCCGCCGGGCGCTGGGCCTGTTACACCGCTGTTTATTGCCGCCGGGCGCTGGGCCTGTTACACCGCTGTTTATTGTCGCCGGGCGCTGGGCCTGTTATACCGCTGTTTATTGTCGCCGGGCGCTGGGCCTGTTATACCGCTGTTTATTGCCGCCGGGCGCTGGGCCTGTTACACCGCTGTTTATTGCCGCCGGGCGCTGGGCCTGTTACACCGCTGTTTATTGTCGCCGGGCGCTGGGCCTGTTACACCGCTGTTTATTGTCGCCGGGCGCTGGGCCTGTTATACTGCTGTATATTGTCGCCGGGCGCTGGGCCTGTTACACCGCTGTTTATTGTCGCCGGGCGCTGGGCCTGTTACACCGCTGTTTATTGCCGCCGGGCGCTGGGCCTGTTACACCGCTGTTTATTGTCGCCGGGCGCTGGGCCTGTTATACCGCTGTTTATTGTCGCCGGGCGCTGGGCCTGTTATACCGCTGTTTATTGCCGCCGGGCGCTGGGCCTGTTACACCGCTGTTTATTGCCGCCGGGCGCTGGGCCTGTTACACCGCTGTTTATTGTCGCCGGGCGCTGGGCCTGTTACACCGCTGTTTATTGTCGCCGGGCGCTGGGCCTGTTATACTGCTGTATATTGTCGCCGGGCGCTGGGCCTGTTACACCGCTGTTTATTGTCGCCGGGCGCTGGATAGCGACTCGCGGTAGCCAGAGAACTAAAGACTATGTATGAAGAAGACATCAACTTGAAATAACGCGTGTCTCTTAGTTACCAGCCGGTTTTATTTGCGTGTTTTATATTTATATATCAGAGACGCCAGTGGCTGACAGAGGTATCCATCGCTCACCCTCGTGTATCAACGCCGCCCCCCCCCCCTCCTCCCTCTCCACCCGACTCGGCAGCGGTAGAACTACAACACTAACTCGTAAGGTTTGCTGTTCTCCGTGTCTGCCGTCGTCACGGACCGGTGGCTGCCACTTCACGGAGAATAAGAGCTTCAGTGTCAGTGATTGCAATCAATCCTTAACCGGTAAAGTGATACAATGAACGCTGGAATATCAGCTAACGGGTAATTACGAGTCTCCGAACCCTCTGGTCACATAATGGGACGTGTAGCAGCAGCGGGCGCATGTCATCGGGCTAGGACTAGTGTCCCGCCCGGTACGCCCATGACGTCACGGTCTTCCCGGCATACCGATAGGAATATGTCGCATTCCTCCAATGAAATGCAAGCACCGTTTACATCCGGTGTACGTGGGGGCAATGGCACCAGCCTAGTCTATCCCCATGCAACCAGCCGCCATCTTTACCCGAATGTCACGTGTGGTTTCAAGCGGGATACGATCGGATTGAATGCGCGCGCACCAAACTCGTGCGAAACCAGTGTTGGGAAGTTTACCGATGTGTAATCTGCGTGGTCGGGTTATTTCAGGGATATAGGGCTGTACAGTCACTACGGGATCTTATCGAGACCCCACGAGACCGGCATACTTATGCTCTACGTCAATGCGTAGCATCAACGGCCTGTACGTGCTGCCTACCTTACGAACGGCTCACATGCATTATGGAGAGATAAATGTCTTATCTTTAACTATATTATGATTTCCTAGTTAGCCATGCCTGGACCAAAGCAAACAAAAAATAATTTCACACCCACTCGATTGTTCACGCACAAACCGCGCAGCTGGCCGGTTCCCAACACTAAAACGTTGACTACAATGAGTGTGCGTCAAGCAGCTGCAGCAAGGCACCAGCGTGATGCGCACTCGTTCTAAGAGCACGTGTTGTTTTGTTGGTCCCCAAAAGCCCTAAACCGGAAATAGAACCCGCGAGAACTGTACAGCCCTATACCGGGCTACCAAAATAATGCGCCGAGTACAGGTGTCCTCCAGGCAACGAAGCAAGCAGGTAGCTAGCGTCGCCTGGAACAGATCTTCTGGGAGCGGCCTGCATCCCACAGGATGGCTATTCACTGCTGTGTTAAGAGCATGTGCGATGTTCGAGGGACCCTGAATGAAAAAGCCATCTATGTAACAGATTATCAAAGATTTATTATTTAAATAGGGTATTTTACATAGCACTACAAAGTAACGACGTCGACTATGTAAATATAATTTATTCATGTATCAACAGCTATGTTAATGTACGTGTACTAAATTGTCTATGACAATAAAGATTTTAATTAAAAAATCATAATATGGTATGGTATTCGCTATACTCATCTGGCAAGTTATTGATGAGTGTAAGAAGGCGACCAGCGAGACAGGGGTGGCGATTATGTGCGAGTTCTACGCGCAATGGGTGCTTCACGTGAAGCTTTCATTAGGAATAGAACGAAAGCTGCAATAATTCAGCCGCGGAAACACAAATGAAAATAGCCAGCGAATTGTTCAATTGAGGGTCTGATGAGGTCAAAGCCGCTTTTAATCAAATAAATGACGCATCCCCCCCCCTCTCCTCACCATTCGACCTGTAGTCAAAATCCCCAACTATCCCTGAACCCCCTTTCCAGCTGCCAACCACACCGTCCATGTCCGGCTGTGGGTGTGATACACAGATACATATGATCTATGCAAACACCATGGCTGTTGGTGTGATACACAGATACATATGATCTATGCAAACACCATGGCTGTTGGTGTGATACACAGATACATATGATCTATGCAAACACCATGGCTGTTGGTGTGATACACAGATACATATGATCTACACAAACACCATGGCTGTTGGTCTGATACACAGATACATATGATCTACACAAACACCATGGCTGTTGGTGTGATACACAGATACATATGATCTACACAAACACCATGGCTGTTGGTGTGATACACAGATACATATGATCTATACAAACACCATGGCTGTGGGTGTGATACACAGATACATATGATCTATACAAACACCATGGCTGTTGATGTGATACACAGATACATATGATCTACACAAACACCATGGCTGTTGGTGTGATACACAGATACATATGATCTATACAAACACCATGGCTGTGGGTGTGATACACAGATACATATGATCTACACAAACACCATGGCTGTTGATGTGATACACAGATACATATGATCTACACAAACACCATGGCTGTTGGTGTGATACACAGATACATATGATCTATACAAACACCATGGCTGTTGGTGTGATACACAGATACATATGATCTATACAAACACCATGGCTGTTGGTGTGATACACAGAGACATATCATCTATACAAACACCATGGCTGTTGGTCTGATACACAGATACATATGATCTACACAAACACCATGGCTGTTGATGTGATACACAGATACATATGATCTACACAAACACCATGGCTGTTGGTGTGATACACAGATACATATGATCTATACAAACACCATGGCTGTTGGTGTGATACACAGATACATATGATCTATACAAACACCATGGCTGTTGGTGTGATACACAGATACATATGATCTATACAAACACAATGGCTGTTGGTGTGATACACAGAGACATATCATCAATACAAACACCATGGCTGTTGGTCTGATGCACAGATACATATGATCTACACAAACACCATGGCTGTTGGTGTGATACACAGATACATATGATCTACACAAACACCATGGCTGTTGGTGTGATACACAGATACATATGATCTACACAAACACCATGGCTGTTGGTGTGATACACAGATACATATGATCTATACAAACACCATGGCTGTTGGTATCCAGATACATAAGATCTACACAAACACCATGGCTGTTGGTGTGATACACAGATACATATGATCTACACAAACACCATGGCCGTTGGTGTGATACACAGATACATATGATCTATACAAACACCATGGCTGTGGGTGTGATACACAGATACATATGATTTATACAACACCATGGCTGTTGGTGTGATACACAGATACATATGATCTATACAAACACCATGGCTGTGGGTGTGATACACAGATACATATGATTTATACAAACACCATGGCTGTTGGTGTGATACACAGATACATATGATCTACACAAACACCATGGCTGTTGGTGTGATACACAGATACATAAGATCTATGCAAACACCATGGCTGTTGGTGTGATACACAGATACATATGATCTACACAAACACCATGGCTGTTGGTGTGATACACAGATACATATGATCTATACAAACACCATGGCTGTTGGTATGATACACAGATACATATGATCTACACAAACACCATGGCTGTTGGTGTGATACACAGATACATATGATCTATACAAACACCATGGCTGTTGGTGTGATACACAGATACATATGATCTACACAAACACCATGGCTGTTGGTGTGATACACAGATACATATGATCTATACAAACACCATGGCTGTTGGTGTGATACACAGATACATATGATCTATACAAACACCATGGCTGTTGGTGTGATACACAGAGACATATCATCTATACAAACACCATGGCTGTTGGTCTGATACACAGATACATATGATCTACACAAACACCATGGCTGTTGATGTGATACACAGATACATATGATCTACACAAACACCATGGCTGTTGGTGTGATACACAGATACATATGATCTATACAAACACCATGGCTGTTGGTGTGATACACAGATACATATGATCTATACAAACACCATGGCTGTTGGTGTGATACACAGATACATATGATCTATACAAACACAATGGCTGTTGGTGTGATACACAGAGACATATCATCAATACAAACACCATGGCTGTTGGTCTGATGCACAGATACATATGATCTACACAAACACCATGGCTGTTGGTGTGATACACAGATACATATGATCTACACAAACACCATGGCTGTTGGTGTGATACACAGATACATATGATCTACACAAACACCATGGCTGTTGGTGTGATACACAGATACATATGATCTATACAAACACCATGGCTGTTGGTATCCAGATACATAAGATCTACACAAACACCATGGCTGTTGGTGTGATACACAGATACATATGATCTACACAAACACCATGGCCGTTGGTGTGATACACAGATACATATGATCTATACAAACACCATGGCTGTGGGTGTGATACACAGATACATATGATTTATACAACACCATGGCTGTTGGTGTGATACACAGATACATATGATCTATACAAACACCATGGCTGTGGGTGTGATACACAGATACATATGATTTATACAAACACCATGGCTGTTGGTGTGATACACAGATACATATGATCTACACAAACACCATGGCTGTTGGTGTGATACACAGATACATAAGATCTATGCAAACACCATGGCTGTTGGTGTGATACACAGATACATATGATCTACACAAACACCATGGCTGTTGGTGTGATACACAGATACATATGATCTATACAAACACCATGGCTGTTGGTATGATACACAGATACATATGATCTACACAAACACCATGGCTGTTGGTGTGATACACAGATACATATGATCTATACAAACACCATGGCTGTTGGTGTGATACACAGATACATATGATCTATATAAACACCATGGCTGTTGGTGTGATACACAGATACATATGATCTACACAAACACCATGGCTGTTGGTGTGATACACAGATACATATGATCTATACAAACACCATGGCTGTTGGTATCCAGATACATATGATCTACACAAACACCATGGCTGTTGGTGTGATACACAGATACATATGATCTACACAAACACCATGGCTGTTGGTGTGATACACAGATACATATGATCTACACAAACACCATGGCTGTTGGTGTGATACACAGATACATATGATCTACACAAACACCATGGCCGTTGGTGTGATACACAGATACATATGATCTATACAAACACCATGGCTGTGGTGATGCTGGGCTATATAAATCGCTGTTGGTTTGTGAAGGAGTGTATGATCTTTCCGCGCTATGACACCGGTCAGCGTGCACCAGCACGGCTACACAGATATGGGAGGGTGCAAGGGTTATTCTCGTCCCTCGGGAATTAATCGTGAACTGGGAATATTATTATTAAATAGCCGTGAATCAGGAAATCGCTAATTTAAATCATGTAATACTATCCACCAGTCCTATGTATGCTGGAAGTTATCCTTTTTAATTCATCGTGACATGGGAATCAAGAAATTTATTCTTCGTGATCGGGGAACACGACCCCCCCCCCCCCCTAGATATTGCTAAGCGTGAAGACCATCGGGCGACACTTGATAATCGCAGAACAAAATGGCCGCCAGCGATACTGATAACTCCATATTAACAGATGTCATAATCTCGTTATGGGAATACTTCGCGAGATCTGAAGCGCCAGAAAAAAATGGATTTAATCGGTACAGTCTAGTGATAATGTACTCAAGACTCAAGGATAAGACTTTAAGAAGAACTTATTGCGTAAATAACTAAAAAAAACAGAGCTTTATTTGCAATCTTGGCCCGCTTCTGTCTGTTTTTGTCGGTTCGTGTTCGCCCTCCGCCTCTTTCAAATCTCTTAACCATTCCCCCACAATCCACTTCGCGGTCGACACAACGCGGCTCGTAGGACGGAGCTGAAGTCAAGGACCACTTCAACCAACACCTCGTTGTCTGTACTTACCAACAGCGGAACAAAATTAGCACTTCCTAATCCACTCAACAGTTGGCAGCTATACCCCTATAATTCTGGTGGCTGGAGGCTCCAGCAACTGGACTCCAGTTTTAATTCACTCAGCGAATATCACTTTGCGATAACGGGGTTGTTGGTGTTATTATTACTGGTGAATGCCACTGCTCGCCACTTAAAGGAAGACCGGGAGGTAGAGATCCCCGCCAACTTTAAAGTTTCCTCGGGGTGTTTGGGCTGTGTGTTTTGGGGGAGACAAGAATGTTGAGCGGGGAGTGGAGGGAGGGCGGCGGTGTAGCAGCGGCGAGTCCGTCGGTCCTCGGTGAAACACATCAAGGACTTGCCGCTCACAGGAAAGGCCACACAAATGCCACAAAACTAACCTCGTTATCGATAAAGACCGTTTTTTGTTGGTTCCACGGACGCACGATACGCGCCCGAAGAGGCGGGAAGGTAAGGGAGGGGTCAGGGGAGGTTGTTGAGAGTCCGGGTATAGAAGGGGAGGAGCGAGGGAGGGGGGGGGGGGGTGGTGAGGGCTGGAGGGAGGATGGAGGATGATTGAAGGATGAGGGGGGAGGCTGCGAAAGGGCGGTGTAGGGGCTGGAGGGTGGGGTGGGAAGAGTGGTGACGGGCGGAGTAGCTAGAAAGCAAGGCTGGAGAGGGCGGGGGAGAGTGTGGGGAAAGGGGAGGGAAGTAAAGAGCATACCAAAGCCTCCACAGCCACACATCATGGGTGGAGCCGCGCGAGGAGAGAGGTGGAGGGAGGGAGGAGGGGGGGTATCGATCGCCGTCTTTAGACAACGCGAAAAGATACGTTTTGAGGCAAAACCAAGAAAACCGATCTACTGTTTCTTTAGATTCTTATAAATAACATTTTCTTTATCCTCTACAATAAGCACAGTATATGTATGCTCATGTTCATAAATATCGTGCTGCCGCCCCTGTTTCAGTCAGACGATGTCCATGATGTATTATAATACTGCATGAGCTCAGACAGAGGATTGTCGGGCCCGTTCTATGCCGAGCGACCCGCATTGACCACCAGCCATATTCAGGGCTCTCTATCAGCCTTAAACAGCTCAGACAGCAAGTCTCCACCAGCATGATACTCCACATGATAAACTGGAGAAATGACTTCGACATAGTATCTGACTGTGTAAACGTTAACAGTACACACAATGCTCCAGTTAGGCCAACAAAATGAAAACTTAAAATATATCATTTCCAATAAAATTACCATGTTAAATAAAGCTGTATCAGTCAATTTGACCTGGACCCTGATGACGCGTGTAACATGCGCAGGTCAGCTCCCCAGACTGCCATGGCATAGACTACCATCACAGACATGGAAGGGACTGAGCAGAGGTGGCGTCCTGGCACCATAAGTTCAAAACCGCTGAATACTTCGCCCTCAAATTGGACATTAGCATTGAGCTGGGCGACGTAATGGCCACGGGCCACGCCAGCGAACAGTGCATACCACCGGGGAGTGCCGCCATCTGGCGGCGAACGAACGAGATACTTGGATACTTTGACCGGATATCTTGTTGGGTACACATGAATACATAGGATGAATGAACATACCGTAATCCGTATATTATATATATGGTAGGAGTAACGACATATCGATAAGGGGGGAGGGGGGGGGGGGCGGGGTAGATGTGAGGTCCAGGGTTGACCCATGGCAATGTAAACACCAGAGTATTCTGGATCCGCGCAGCACGCCAGACTTATGAGTCATAAACTGCTACCTGTTCAGCTTTCTCTCCACAGTGTTTAGAGAGTACCCCGACGAGGGGCAGGAGGGGGTGTCCGGGGGGAGGGGATGGCGGGGGCGAAATGTGAGGAACGGAGTGACGGAGGGACTCCCGAGTCAAGGGTGGTAAGGTCAAGGCCGCCTTGAGAGGTTCGTCTGGGGACACTTGCCTTCCTGCCTTGTATTTGGGTGGGGTTGGGGGGGGGGGTGGCGGAAGAGAGACAGAGAGAGAGAGAGCCGAGTTGCACCTAGGCACCTAGCCCCACCCCACCCCCCCCCCCCCCCGCCGGCAGTGCAAGCGCAATACAAAGAGATGCAAGTGAGGAAATTGGGCTAATTTGAGAGAAAAAACAGCCGTAATGGCTACCGTCACCGTCTCCGATTGCCCGCCATAATCTGAGTTCTGTGGATAAAAAGGACGCCGGATTGTATCAGTATGTGTCAGTGCGTGTATTATTCACGGCGTGGGGGAGTGGGGAGGGTGATGAGGGGGGCGGGGGGGTACAGGGGGGTTTCCGCCCAGACCTCGGACGACCAGAGATTGGAACAACTTTGTCCGGACGACTCACAGACACAAGTGGCGCCCTCTCTCGCCTGTAGATTATGAACTATATGCCACTACGATACTTACCCCACAAAAACGCATGACTCACCAGAACTGAATGCTTTGTGCAAATATTCCAAGCCACTTCATATATCAGGTATGAAGGTATGCCATTCACAAAATGTCGCCAATGACCATGGTGCTAATTAGCCTGTTCCCCCTGTGCACTGGGACACACATTACTCAGCCATATTCTTTATCCAACAATTACAACATTGCACAACAACAGCATCAATTTGACTTCGATCATTTATTTTGTCTCATTCATTAAATTTTAATCTTGTTTGACAAGATCACACATTCATACATTATAATTATAATCAAATATGTACAACATTAAGTCGGCCATTTGCATTTTCAGTTTGACGGTTTCGTACAAGCCCCAGTACCGGATACCCAACAGCCCCCCCCCCCCACCCCCTGCGCCAATCAAACATAAAAGCAAGATGTATCATAAAGAACAAATATTTAAAAATGAAATGAGCCACAATTAGAAACGAAACGAATTAGTGGTCGGATGGTACAGACTGACAGATAGGTAGACATGACCGATTGCACCCTCGACCGTCACAACTGCGGTCAGCAGCGTTCGAAATCTAACGTTTGGGGAAAGCACACAGCTACTGAAAACAGTGGCTCACAGACCGCAAGGAAAATGTGACGTCACATAATGACGTGAAGAGACAGTTTACTGGCTACGCCATATCGGAACTAAAGCAGCCAACTTTATAATGGGAATGTCACTGGCACAATGAATGTCAGACCTTGCTTTATGTCATAATTCAGACACGTTTCTCGACAATTTAATTAATTTGAGGTTCCGTGTTAATACAAGCGATACGCGTCCGACAACCTGAGCAACTAAACACCGGAAAAAACATAAGAAAATGTGCTCAATAATGCATTTCAAATGTCCCCAAATAAATAACAATATTACAGCCAACAAATATATAAAAAGTAAGTCAAATACCCCAAAAAATACGAAGAAAAGCGACACCACAATATTTTACAAGGGAGTCCTCAACAAAAAGCTACCCCCGCGCGAACAACCTACTGCAATGCCCCGTGGAGACCAGGAACCAAGATGACAGGCGACTGATTGGATAAGGTTGTACTGCAATGACTGTCAACACTGTTTCACGCCTATCCAACAGCCACACCGCAAAACGCCCACTGATGAAACAGTAAAATCGAATATTGCAAGTATCTCTACCCGAACCCTGTATATAAACATTGTGAAAGTATTTACCTAAATGTCTAGGTTTACAACATTATCAGTTTTTTTTTCAGGGTCTTAGTATTGACCTTGAAATGAAAGTATATTATTGAAATAGTAAAACTAATTGAACTAACTCTGGGGGGAAACAGATTTTGGGAAATGGATAGAGAATCGATGGATACAGAATTATAGACTCAAGTTTCCAGGGTTTTTGATAAGCAAATGAGGCATACCACGTGATATATCTCGGCCATGGTTCTAACTGGATAATAGTTCAAAGCAGTTGCCAAGAAAACATGTGCTTAATTAACATCGAAGCGCAGAAGAAATAGCGCATGTGAAGCTGATACTACAAGAGATTAAGGTCAATGGCAAGGTCATAAGACAAATAACATTCCCAGGTATCCCACGGATATGACGTCATAATCACAGAACGAATGTTAACAAGCTTTGCATAGAGCTGTTTGGGTTTCTTTGCATAAGAGTTCAATGTCAACATGCTACGTTGCTATGGTAACCACAACCGGTAGGTCCACTGCAAGTTGACGGCTGCTAATTAGTAGCTTTACAAAACAAAGAATAACAATAATGCCAAAGAGTTGACTTACCCACAAGACGCAAGTCTATCACGATTGACTTACGGCACGCATACTAAGCATGATAATCAATCTAACTGGATGGGTAGACCTTAGCCCTGGTACATGCCTCTCTGACCACGCCCGTAAACGGAGCTAGGGTGAGAGCCATGCCGCTGACACGGCCGAAAACAAGAAATCGGCAGAAATCGCGGACCGGTGGCTCAAGTTGAAGTTCATAACAGAATAAATATACAGTGCCTACCCGACAATGTGCGCCACGACGTTCCTAAAGCTTTTTGGACTTTCGTCGCACTTTCATTTCTTTGCTTGGTAATGTATTTTCTTGTAATCCAGACAATTTATTTCACCTAAATAAACAAACGCCGCCTGGCAGCGAGTGCTCACGCTAAGATTGTTTACTTCCGGCGAGCGGCGGAGGATTCAAAACGAAGCGAGAGGTGAAATAAATTGTCTGGATTACAAGAAAATACATTACCAAGCAAAGAAATGAAAGTGCGACGAAAGTCCAAAAAGCTTTAGGAACGTCGTGGCGCACATTGTCGGGTAGGCACTGTATATTTATTCTGTTATGAACTTCAACTTGAGCCACCGGTCCGCGATTTCTGCCGATTTCTTGTTTTCGGCCGAGTCAGCGGCATGGCTCTCACCCTAGCTCCGTTTACGGGCGTGGTAAGAGAGGCATGTACCAGGGCTAGGTAGACCTGTCAACTGATTTAAATCGAATGTGAATTGATGATTATTCGATAAATACATGGGCCGAAGCGATATTCTCTATCTACTGTCAGAAGAGAACCAAAGTTGATGAAGTCATGAGTATGAAATGGCGTTGCAATGTACCGTCAGCTTCACCGTATAGCTTACCCCATATGTCACGCGGCTACAAGTGAGATGTAAGCAGTAAAGATATGAGAACGACAAGCGGGAGTGTCAAGGGTATCCGAGTGTTGGCGGTGACTGTATGGCTGGCGCCACTGTGGAGGGAGGAACCCACAACACTGATCTCTATCTGGGGGTTACACCCCCGCCCGTTGTCCGTTATGGAATTGTCATCGAGCGGCGGTGAGTCGCCGTCACCGTCCGCGGAGTCATCGCGCTCGTGGTCATGGCCACCCGGGTGGCGCATGCGCGGCGTGGTAGTCACATGATGGGACGAACCAGCGCCCCCGTGCGGCTCCCGATGGAAGCAGAGCCTGGCCATGTGCGTCCGTTCGCGCGAGCAATCCATGACGTCATCACCGTCGCAGTAACAGTTGCGCAACTTGTTGGCCTTGCGTTGCCGGAAGAGGATGTTGAGGCTGTTGTTGCAGCGAGCGGGGCAGCCCTCTCCGCGGAACATCCGCTTGCAATGGCGGTCGTAGAACTCGAAGGCCTTGAGGCACTCCGTGTCCGCCACGCACACCGAGGCCGCCAGGTCACAGCTGATGCGCGTGACGTCATCGTTGACGTCATGGAGGGCGGCCTGCACCTCTCGATGACAGATCTCGATGCGGGTCTTCTGCTGGAGGCAGAACTCCTCGTCCTCGCAGTCGCAGTTGACGAAGTCCTCGCCGCCCTGCTCCTCGCTGGTCAGCAGCATGATGAGGGCCTTGGCGCACTCCGGCGCGCAGTGGTCCACGGCCCCGTTGGTCACCAGCGTGCAGTGCGTCCAGTAGTTCTGTAGCGCCAGGCGGCACCCGTCCCGCGTGAAGCACCGGTTCTGCACCCCCTGACACAACTCCCCGCTCACCCCGGACACCATCACCGACACGGCGCTCAACACCGTCCACAGCGCCAACCACGACGTCAACGACTTCCACTCCACGTATCCACGGCAACCTTGCAACCGTCGCCAAGGCAACGGCTGTTGCCCGGGCGATGATGACGCCAGCGATGCCGGCGCCGTGCGAAGTAATGTCCCTAGCAACCGTGTGCGCGCGGCGACCACCCTAGCAACGACAATGCGCTGATCGCCGAATGTCATTCTCCCATTGGTCGAGACTGGGGCTAAGAAGTGAGTCCCTGTCCGCTAGGTCCTCCTCCCTCGCTGGCCACGGCCAACCCCAGGCTGCTGCTGCGCATGCGTGTTCCCGCTAACGGTCATCGACGAGAAAGTTTGGGTCCCGTCCTCAGCTAGGAGGCAGGAGGCGTGGCCCACCCCAGCCTGGGGGCCAGGGGGAAGGGCTGTCTCAGCCAGGCGCCAAGGGGTTGGCCCTCCCCAGCCGGGGGTTTTGGGGCAGGTCTACCTGCCTGCCTCAGGACGACGTATTGTGTCGGCCTCACCGGCTCCTCTGCAGCAGCAGCTGCCCGTCAGCAATCTGTCGGGAAGAGAAAGACAGTCCAATTACCATAAATCAACAACGAGAAAAGATGTCACGTAGTGTGTATGGTACACACCCCATAGGCGACACACTGACGTAAGACAGACATTGTCATTGACTTGGCTATGGCTCTCGTGGCAATCATCCCAGAAACCTTAACAACAGGGACATTATTTCACTGCTCATCCAACGAACAATCAATCGTAGACCCGTGGCCTATTTTACGTGCATGTTTAGCCGGCTACGGGGCTTCGTCGGCTAAAATCGCCCATCATTTACATGGTAACTTTAGCCGGCTGAGCCGTGTAGTCGGCTAAACTGCGTTCGGGAAATCCGCTACAGATCTACCAATGGAACATTATACATTTTAAACTTGTAAATACTAAATATTAGACATAATTTATCATGTACACACATTCAGCGAAGACTAATGCCTTCAGATGACCAGTTGATTCAACCCTTCTGACGGGTGGACACCCATTTGTTGCCAATGACATTGACATAGCAAGGACCCAGGCTGGACCACAAAGGGGGCACAATGCTACTACAAATGACCCTCAACCTCCGGCCCTAAAAAACCGGCGCCCAGGGTAAAAAACTCGTTACTTTCAGAAACAGACGCGCAAATCTGGGCTAAAGTTGGCCTCACAACTTAATGTATATTACAGTAATATGATCCAGTGTCGAGTGCAACCGCTAAACACGCGAGTATGAGGGAGGGGTAAGGGAGAGGGGGGAGGGGGGGGGGGGCAGTGCGACGAAATGGGGAGGGGGAGGGGGAGAAGTTGACGCTTTGCTGTTTCGCCGCTGTGGCTGAGGTTCGCAAAGTGGGGGGAGAACATTGACAACAGGGGCCACTACCGGCCTGTCACTCCCACTAAAGAATATCTCACTTTTTATGTGCCCTGTCAAACCCAGCCATGCGCTACAAGGGCAACGGACTCATTTCTTTTTCTTTTCAACTGAAGCCTAAGCTTTTGCTTATGTATATGATATACATCACTCATATGGAGAGTCCGCGGGAAGCCGTGTTGTGTAGCTCTGGTGGGTGGAGTGAGGCGTGTGGGTGTGCGGGGGCGGCAGGGGGTGGGGGGCGGGTAGAAGCGTACGGAGGGCGAGAAGGGTAGTAGGTGGGCTGGGGTTTTACACGGGGGGGGGGGGCTCACTGAGAATCTTTACATCCCAGCAACGTATAGAACACGAGAAGATACCTATAACCGAAGATGAAGGCGAACGATAATAAAGGAGAAAACCACACCCGCGTGCTGGCTGTGGAGTTGTGTGGCGTGCCGTGCCTGTAACAGCGTGCTGGCTGTGGAGTTGTGTGGCGTGCCGTGCCTGTAACAGCGCGGGTCCACGGCGAGCGAGCAGCCCGCTCCAGTAACTAACATTACGGGCAGCTATTGCAATAAATCATCTCGCTGGAAGAAGAAGTGCAAGCCGCTACCCGGGCATTGAGCATTCCACGGGCCCTATGGTCGGACCCATGACTGCACACCGGTCGCCGCGCAGCATGCACCCACGCCAAAACAAATCCAGAGTTACCCCACAGCTTGGGGTGTGCACGGCGGCACCTTCTAGTCCACAAAGTGCTCGACACGTGTGAACAACAATATCAAAGCCATACAACACCAAACTCACGTCGTCGTCGCTGTGAGATTTCATGGCCACTCAAAAAGTGTCGCTGCCTTAGTCAGGCTGAATGTATCCTTGGTAGAAGTTTCAAAGTTATGATCCATAATTCAAATGAGAACTCGTGGCCACTGCGAATGTCTTTATTCGTGCAGAATGTTTCCCTCGCTGGCATATCCAACTGGTATCCTGTTGGCCCTTTCAGCCAACGTATACGCTACGCCACAAAATACTACGGTACAGCGTACTACGTCACATGTACTACGCTAAAAGACACTACCCACCATGTACTACGCCACAAGGGAGGCCTGTGCGGGAGAAGCTGAATAATCCTCATGGATGTAATATATGGCCCCTAGCGGAGTCACGTAACTTGTGTTTGTTAATAAGCTCTCCGGCAGAACAATAACGTGACACGTTTCTCACAATGGAGACCGTTGACGGAGTTCCCTGTAGTGGTGGAGTGGCCGCTTGGGGAGGACGCCCTCCTGGGTGTTGTCACGCGGGTGTCCCACCAGTGGGCCTCCGCCATCTCACCCCTCGCCTCACCAGCCGGTCGCCAGGTAGAGCGCCTCGCTCACTGTCCGCCCGCCTGGCTGCCTCGCTCTCTGCCTGCCTTGTGCCGCGGTACCAGCCACTGACACGCTATGTTTCCAGCTGTAGTAACCAGCAATGTGGCTTTAGCACTTGGCCTCCCGAGCGGGCAATCCATGCCCCCCCCCCCTCCCCGGGGACTCTCTCAGGAGGGATGGTCGGGGGTGGGAGGGGGAGGATGAGGCGTGTAGGCGGCTGGTGTGAATCAAGCGCCGCTTCTCGTGGCGCCATAGACAGGTAGCGCGCTGCCTTTGATCCCTCCCCACCGCTTGCCAATTCACCTGGGCAGAGCGCCACTAACCCCGCCCCCCCCCTCCCCACACACACCCAACCAACGCCACCAGCACAATCCCAAACTCCGCCACCCTCTACACCTACCCCCACCCCGGCTGCACACTCACACACACACACACACCCCGATCATGATTTCAGAGGGGAAGACAGACGCAGCCACGGCAACAACTTGGAAACAGCAAGCCAAAGTTTTTTCCCCTCTTTCTCCTCACTCCCAACTGTCCAAGATTCTTGACACGAGCCATAAAGTTGCCTTTTTCCCCGGCAAATGCCCATCCCCACCCCCACCCATCTCCATTTCCACCCCCTCCCCCCAGCACACTACCCGCTTATCGAGATCAGTTGGGAGAGCATGAACATCGCAATTACCTGGTGTCGGGTCCTGTCTACATCGAGCAGACTCCATCCTACCCCTCCCTGCCTCCACCATGCCCCAGTGGATCGTCTTCCCACCCCCCATCCCTCCACCCCCCACCCGCCAGTGTCTATCATCGCCATGGCTCCGCACTACAGCCATAATAGTGGCCGAGGAAATAGTTCTTTTCATCGGCGTGAATATCGTCCCGTGGCGAATCCCCGGCTGTTGATATATTGCATAGCGCGGAAGACTGAAATGCCAGACTCGGATCCACAGCCGTTACCCTGGTAACCAGTTTCATTTACCGGTTGGTTAGCAAGCTACCATGCACAGGTATCCCCTATGCCATCCTTCTTCGCATGAGAAGTGTTTCGTTATAGGAAATATCAGACTGTTTGCAAGATATATCCGCCTGAAGGCAGGCAACTTGCACCTCTCACAGAGGTATACAGTGCGATTCGGACTTGACCTGAGTAAACAAACAACCAATAGTCCTATATATTGGTCGACTTGTAGAAATAATATCAGGTGAAAGATGCAACTGGGGTCATCGAAGGGCGAGTGTAGGAGATTGTGTGGGGAGGGGGTGCAATAGTACATTCCATAAGTTGTATGGACATAGCGACAACACTCTGCGAAAGATATTTTTCACTCATGGCCACGTGGCAAGCTGAAGATATATGGACAGTACCGGACCAGTGACGTTTCCGGTTGGAACCAGCCTCGTGAAGTCTCGACACAGTGGCTCCACGTGCTCACTCCCCGAGGCTCCAGTGACGTTCCCATGGAAACTCGATCACTCTCTGGGATTCTGCGGTCTGTTACGCAGTACTGTTACAATGGGAGCTCACCCTCTGAGGCTTCAGCACTGTTGCCATGGAATCTCACCCTCTGTGGCCTCAGTACTCTTACCATGGAAGCTCACCCCTCTGTGGTTTCAGTACTGTTACCATGGGAGCTCACCCCTCTGTGGTCTCAGTACTGTTGCCATGGGAGCTCACCCTCTGTGGCTTCAATACTGTTGCCATGGGAGCTCACCCTCTGTGGCTTTAATTCTGTTGCCATGGGCGCTCACCCTCTCTGGTCTCAGTACTGTTACCATGGGAGCCTACCCTCTGTAGCCTCAGTACTGTTACCATGGGAGCTCACCCTCTGAGGCTTCAGCACTGTTGCCATGGGAGCTCACCCTCTGAGGCTTCAGCACGGTTGCCATGGGAGCCTACCCTCTGAGGCTTCAGCACTGTTGCCATGGGAGCTCACCCTCTAGAGATTCCACCTACCGTCTGTAAAGCATTATAAACTTTGCAGCCGTGAAGAGCAAACTCCGCGGGGACCGTCTTCCCCTAGCGGAAAAACGCCGCATTATAACCATGTACCGGTTTCCCCACACTACGGACTACTTCCGGTCGCTTCTGGGGGGAGGGGGCGAAACTTCCGCACCTCCCGTCCCCGACGAGGGGC